>JAVIWB010002442.1:0-33110 GCA_031893035.1 Dermolepida albohirtum | reverse complement strand
AAGAGAAAACACTATAAGCATACAAATCGACCCTGGACTACGACGTTGAATTTATCAGAGATGGCTGTTCACAATATACTGACTAAGAACTTAGAATTCCACCTGTACAAAATTCAATTGGTGCAGGCCTTGAAAGGTGAGGATGATCCAGTTCGAGCTGCTTTTGCGGATACATTACTTAACAACACAGATGAACTGCCGCTTCTGGTCTTTTGAGAACCCTAAAGAGAAGCACCAAAAACCACTGAACTTTACAGCAATTAGTACTTCTGGAATTATAGGCCCTTACTATTACAAAAATGCTAACGACGTTGCACTTACTGGTACTTCTCATCGATACAGAAGCATACTAAACAATTTTCTCAGACCAAGGTTAGACAATTTTGTCCGAATCCAATGAGAACACTTGGTTTAGCACCTCACATACCGGAAACCTTTCGATGAAAGTCGTCAGGGCCTTCTTCCCGAGAAGAAAGGTCTTAAAGCTGGGAGATATTAACTATTGGCAACACTTAGCTTCAACAGGATGACGCCACCTCACATACTGTAAACCTTTCCATAGAAGTCGTCAGGGCTATCTGGCCACCCAGAAGTCCCAGTTTAACCTTCATGGATTCTTTTTCTATGGAGTTGTCTTAAAGGAATGGTTTACAGAAAGATACCAAGAAATGTGAATCAATTAAAGCAAAGAATCCATAAGAAAATTCAGGAAATCACTCCAGAATTAAGCCAGTGATTCAATGTATATTTCCAGTTTGAGAGGAGCTGCTGCAGCGCGAAGGAAGATATCTTTATAACGTTATTTTCCATAAATAACTTTCAGTTCTTTAATTTTAAAAATAAATTCATTTCAAATGAATAAATTTCTTATTAGTCGAGTTATACCGTTTTCGAAAGGGGAAAACGTCCCGGGACATTCTGTATAATTATACACAGTGTATTAGGTAAATAACCGAAGTTTTTAGATATACAATAAAACATACATTTTGTTTAAAAGTTAATATTTATTCAAAATAGGTTTTATTAGAGTCAGTACAACATGTAACACGGTTCGCAATGCATACATACATTTTTTAATCTTATTTTTCGGAATGTTATTTAGCAACATCTTCATAGAATGCTACTTTCACGGCAGTGTTCAATTTAGGGAAAAGAAAATAGTCGCACTGTGATAGATCAGGCGAATATTGTGGATGGTCGATGAAAGAAATTTGTTTTCTGTTAAAAAATTCGCGAACTTTTAAAGTCTTGCTTAACGGTGGAATATCGTGAAGGAACAACAGCTGTTTTTCCGCTAGGTATTGGGATCTAACTCCAAGAATTCTAAACCACGATTAATGTAAAACACCTAAATAGTATTCTACACTAACAATTTGGTCTTATGGAACAAATTCCTTATGAACCCTTTGAATCATCAACATTATCTTAATTCTTAACTTCTGAAAACGCAATTTCTTTGGTTTTGGCTCACTTTTCGACTTTCGTTCTGCAGATTGATGCTTAGCTTCAGGATCATATTTAAAGCACCATGTTTTATCACCAGTTAGGACGGAACCAACAAAATTAAGGTCATTTTCAGAATTTTTAATGTCTTTACAACGCTCTACTCGAACGATTTATGAAGGTATAAAACATTCACAGATCTATCTTTCTTTTGCCTAAATCTGCAGTTAAAATTATCCAAGTGGTATAAGTGTTGAATTTAGTTCTTCGGGCGACATTCTTACAGTCATATTTCCATCGATAGCAATCATTTCATGAACTTTTTTATTTCAACTAATTCCAGGTTTTGGATTGCCATTTACACCTTCCACCTATTTTTAAATCATGTAGACCGCGTATGAACTAGTGTACGAGACATATAATCAACACCATAAACTTTTGTCAACAATTCGTACGTCTCACCATATTTTTTTGCAAGCTTAAAACAAAATTTAATATTTGCTTTGTTCCATTGTGCTTGTACGACGTGAGCACCAAATGCATCTAAGTTTGGCACCTGCTATCCAATTATCATGAACTAGGGTGCGTTTGAAATAAGAAAAATGTACCTTTCTAATGCTGCTACCGTTGAATAAATAGCTCTACGAGTTATTTATCTAATACACTGTGTATAATTCGTTAAAGAGAACGCTAAAATTACAATGCTATGTTAAAAATGTATTTATTACGTTATTGTTGCTAAAGGTATCGAATACTTTCTCTCGTTTGCAGGTGCACTTCTTAAATCAGCGCATACAACATTTAATATTTAAACATGAGCTTCATAATGTAACGAAATCGTAAAAATAATACCTAATTATAATTTTGAAATCTTTTTAAACAACTCTAGGAAATATATTTCAAATTATTATAATAAACATTTATGCATTTATTGTAAGGCTTATATTATTTATTTCACATCAAATTTGAACGGCAAATAATTGTAAAGTTTTGCATTATTTACGTAAATAACCTTTTTTTAACAGTACAATATTTTAATTGTTTGATTCTACCACTACTATTCTACGTCGACGTCGGTGATTCACAAGATATCGAACGATGATTAGTACGCGAATTTGTATACGAAATAGTTTAGTTTATGCACAATATTCAAATGAAAAGGGTTATAAATACATTAAATGTCTAATAAACTACTCAGATTTAAAAATATGAAGACAATGAAGTATATTGTTTGTCATGCGATAAATATTTACATATTTGAACACGAACAGATGTAGAAAAGTATTTGAGTACTAAATGACACATAGACAACAAGGTCTCAAATTTACGTTCTAATCGTTAAATCATTTTGCATCTATTAGATGAATCATCAGTGCATTCAGTAATTGTTTCAACATTTAGATGTTTTTCTAAGAATATGTTTTTGTATTGTCTTTGATATGGCGTTATTCATATTTTTCTTATCATTCCATCTATAAAATTATATAATTGTATTTACTATAGTGTTTAAATAACTTCAATATAAAACCTCGTGTTACGATGTTTTATGTGTTATATCTATTACAGTAGCGCAACAAACTGCACCTGCAAATGAGAAAGTTGCTCGGATTTAGTCGTTATATACCTGTCTAAACTATTTAAATAATAATTAAGTAACAGGTCTATAGGACTATGAACTTCATCTCATCATATATGAAGCATTTCCTCATTAATTCTTAAGACGTTTCTATCGTTATTTTCAAATATAATTAATGCATAAACAGAGCAAGATTTCTTCAAACTACTTCCCTAAAATCTTTAAATCCGCCCTTGCTAAAGAGTGCTTACTCTTTTGGTATTTGAAAACTACTTCAGTAATTTTAAAAAATCCTACCTTGATGTCTTGGTCCCGGCTTCCCGGATGAAACTGCGTCTCTGGTATTGGCACTTGACTCGTTAACGTTTCGCCCATTTTGGACGGGAGATTCTCAAATCTGCTGTTGATTTTGTTCCACTGAAATCGAAAAAATTACATCATTTTACCAGAATCCTCAAGTCGATTGCTTTATTCCTAATTTGGGATTATTGTTTGCAGATTTAGCAACATAGCTGAATAATGAACTATTGTGCGTTTCCCAGCAAATTTATTGCAAATAATATCGTCTACCTACACAATGCATTCAAAAGTTTAAATAACCTGGGTAAGAAAAAATATGTGTCAATTTCATTCACGACACATAATGACAAAAGAAAAGAGTATTGTGTGATATCAAAAAGTGATTGCCAAAGATGAATCGTGATATTTCACAATCAAAAATCTAAACGACGCCCTTCGAATCAATTCTTTCAGTTCGCGTTCAATTGGGCAGTTAAAAGGAAAGCGTTTTTATGATGTCGAATCAATACAAAGGAATCTAATTTAATATATTTGGAAAATTCTCAAAACGAAATTTTGCACATACAGTACTGTGCAAAAGAAAGAAGCACCTTCTTGAATTTTACATGTAACTATTATAAAAGGATAAATAACACAAGTTGGACATTTTTTTAAGTATAAAAAATAAAACATATCGATAATTAAACATAAACAATTTAAATTTTCAATATTTTGTATGACCACCTTTATTTTTTATGGTACCTTACATTCGTCTTGGTAGGCTTTCCATTAATGAATTAATGAAATTTTCAGGAATATTGTACCACTCTTCCTGTAGTATGTTCCACAGTTCATTTTTGTTCTTTGGCCCCCTTTCACACTTTTTTCTGTCAAGATAATCCCACACATGCTCAATAATATTTAAGTCAGGACTTTGAGGTGGCCATATCATAGTCTGCAATACCCCATTTGCTTCCTGTTGTGTTAAATAAGTTTTCACAAATGTTGAGGTATGCTTGGGATCATTATCTTGCTGTAGAATGAAATTATTGCCAATAAGTCGCTGCCCTGATGGTATGACATATTCTTCTAATAGTGTTCTGCATTTCTCACCAGTTAATTTACCCTCTATTTTTACAATTTGCTGCTGCCGAAATACAACCCCAAACTTAGATATTGCCTCTTCCATGCTTTATGGTAGTGTATAAACGTGGTTTCAATAACGATTCACCAGGACGTCGTCTAACATACCAACGTCTGTTAGTTCCATATAATTGATATTTAGATTCGTCAGTCCATAGTACTTGTCGCCACTCATTATATCCTCAAGTTTCGTGGTCTCTGGCATATTTTAATCGTTTCCATCTATTACCTCTTCGCAGTAAGGGTTTTCTCAAGGCCACACATCCCCTCAAGTCTGATCTAAGTAAGTATCGCCTTCCTGTTGAAGCATGTACCGAAGTACCAGATGTTCGCGCAAGATCTAGGCGCGTTTTTTAAGAATCTAAATAAATTCTATTGTGAAACCGCTCTGTATCGTTTCTACCACTGAAGTAAAAACAAAATCTTATAGATAAATAACTCTCCCCTGAAATTTTATTGCAGAGCATTGTGGTGCAATAAAATTTATTACTTTAATCCTTTTATCAGGCGATCGATCTCACCCCTACGCGGAAGTATGATGTTATAAACTTGGAAATTTCCACTGATTATATTTCTACCAATAAGTGAATCGTTCTTGGAAAGATGTATTAAGTATTATAAATTAAATTAACCCAATAATTATTAGTAAATAAGTTTTGGAAAATATTGTTAGGTGCTTCTTTCTTTTGTACAGTACTATATATATGTAAATATCGGCGGTTAAATATAATTATAGAGAAGTGTACCTATTTGTGGAACTTTTTCAGGGCACTATATGTGCGCAGAAATTTATTATTATGTTTAGGACAAAGGAAAAAAAAATCACCAGCCTTAAGGATATTTTTATTTGAAATTAAAAACTAATTTAAAAAAAGAAGCAGCCATTAATTTGGTAATACGATATCGATTCTTTTAATTTATCTTTATACTCTTTATTAAGAATATGAAACGAATACAGGTTCGGTAATGAATTCTATTAAAATATTACAGTATCGTTTCACCTGCAACACATATCGTAATCTTAACAGTTTTAATTATGTCTCTACTTGGG
This sequence comes from Dermolepida albohirtum, assembly GCA_031893035.1. Classification (NCBI taxonomy): domain Eukaryota; kingdom Metazoa; phylum Arthropoda; class Insecta; order Coleoptera; family Scarabaeidae; genus Dermolepida; species Dermolepida albohirtum. The sequence goes on along the minus strand of JAVIWB010002442.1, from coordinate 27,618 downwards.
TGCCTTTGTAAATGATAAAGATATTTAACGAGAATACTTTGTCAGAGACAGATATGTTTCGTGACATTTTGCTAGCGTCTGAGCCGTTACGACTATACTTCCTTTTTAAATAATGTCGAAAATAAACGCACATAAATTCCCAAATGTTGAAACAAAATTAAATCTCAAAAACATAAAGAAACACTTAAATAAATATTCAGTTAGTAACAAACATAAAATAAAATTTTGTAATTTTCTATTACGATTTGTACAGATTATCTCAAAATTTCCGGTCAATATTTCGATTTTAAAACCCATATTTTCTAATAATATCAGTACAGTGATGTGTACGATTTAAAAAACACACTAAGTACTTGGCACTTTCTGTATAGATTCTTAAAATAATGTACAGTCTGTATAACAAGAAAAAGTCTATTACCTGCGAAAGGTGAGGACAATAAAATATTCAATGGTGTATAAGAGACACCTTTTTGTATGTTGTGAGTGAAGGTACATTAACATAATTATGAGGGCTTCGTATTTAAAACGATGTGAAGCAGTGTTTTTTTTATGTTTCTCCCAAAGCGAGCCTGGACACGACAAGATAAAATAATTCAACGCACAATGAAACACCCAGTAAAGATTCATCTATGAGTGTTTCAGCACGCGCGGTTTTGGATCTTTGTGTGTTTTTACAGAAAATTTGAACGCACTCAAGATGCTGAAACTGTATCAAGAAGGTCTTATGCCTTCTGGGAGAAATTTGTGGACACAACCATCAGTGGATTTTGCAAGACAGTGATCCCAAACATCGGAGCAGGCTCTGTACAGAATGTAAGCTGGGAAATGGTATAACGATGATGGAATAGTTCTCTCAGAGTCCAGTTCCGAATCCAAGAGAAAATGTGCAATTACGAAGTAAAAGCTTCAGATAAAACGTTGCTACACCATCTAGCAATTCAAAACTAATTTGCGCAAATTATGGAGATCACAACCCACTTCATATGCCGAAAAATTGGTGGGAAATATGACCAATCGCTGCAAATTGATCATAGAAAACGACGAAAATTACACTGGTGGGGGCGCTGCATACCCAGTACGAACCTGGCCCGCGAGAAGACATCCCAACTCTGGTGATATGTAACGATGGAGATTGGAAATTCTCCTTTTTTCCCTTTTCGTCATTTTTTTTCTTGTTATACGGACTATAAAAGTATTTTGGAAAATTATTTGCTTCGAGATAACTCAAACAACTTTATTAGTATTTTCGAAAACGATTTCCAAACTTTTCTATTAGGTTGGTACATATGAGATATCGAAGAGTGCTTGTATATTTTCAATTTACATTGAAACTTAACTTGTTTTCATTTCGAACGACAGTCAAAATTTTGCAAAATGAAGACACGCGCTTGTATTCGTTTTCTCATTAAAAAAAAATTGGAACTATTAGTGAAATATCTGTAGAAATTATATTAAATGGCACTTTTTATTAAACGTCTTGAGCAAGTTAATGCTTGTACGATATATTGCTTAACACAAATATCGTATAATATTGCGCATTTCTTTATGTACACGATAATAAATAAATATTCGATGAACATAAATATACAAAAAAACGGAAATGTCTGCTGTTTTGCAAGAAATTGAGTTGAGGAAAATTTAATCTCGTACCACACCAGCGTTAGCATTCATTTAAGGAAAAATCCAGGCACATCTATGAAAGGGAAATTCATCAAAATCGACGTCAAACACTTGAGACCTTTCTTTGTTAGATAAACTTAACATATATTTTCTTGCCTTTCCGTAATCTATTTTCTTAAACCTCACGTTCTACCTTTCATGTATATAAATGTTGTAACAACGACTCTTAGCCACCTTTACAAAAAAGCTATTATCGCATGTTTAAAGCACGTGTCTTCAGTTCAAAGAGAACTTCTGAAGTTAATTTTGTGTCTTAAAATTTTATTTTGTAATCGGAAAAGCGGTTATAAAACAAATTATTGGTATTTTATGTACTTTAGGTATATTAAAACATAAACTGTCAGTATACTCGTATAAGCTAAAAAGTTAAAAGATAAAAGCAAGCAAAGATGTACAAGAGAATGAAAAACGTCTCAATAATACACTTGATAAAAAGAGCAATAATAAAATAAAAGACGTTTCAGATATTACAATAAAAATCAAAAATTGATAAGACAAGAAATAAAAGCTGGCAAATACAATTTGAACGAGATATTCGATCAACAATTACAAAAACCCACAGCTGGAAATCCCCGGGACAAACAAAAAGCTGACAAATACCAATGATAAAATGACAAAAGTGCTTCAAAATCCAACAGATTCTTTTCCTTCACTCAAGGCTTGACTTAGTTGAAGCTATAAAGCTATAGTTAGTTGAAGCTATAAAGCTATAAACAGAACCAAAAATCCTGCAATATATCGTCCTATAACATATCTTCCGACCATATATAAGAATAGCGAGAATTACGTTCTTTTCAATAATTCCTTCTCTCGGTAAAGCCGTCTCCTCTGAATAGCAATACAAAATGTTCCATACCACATTTTCAACTGGTATGGATCTAAATTCAGTTGGTCGATGCTATCAAAATTGCAATCTTCTGGGTTTCACCATGCGGTTGGCGGAATATCAATACACCACTGCCCATTCACCAAATTTTTAAAGATCGGAGATTTTTAGTACATATTAAAAGTTAATTGGTGTATAATCTTCTTTTTCATTGACTATAACCTCGTAATACATTCTTCCATGTTTCACTAGGTTTATAACCGCGCTGTCCTTTACATTAAAGTATTAATGTGTTTTTCCTTAATGCTATCTCCGATTAGGATTTTATGTGCCTCATTCTGTTCGTTTGTGATTAATCTTGACACTGGTGGAATACATGAACATAACAATAATAATATTTATTTGCCCAATTATAAATATATCAATTACATTTGAATACACACAACCACGGAACCACACAAGGATGATGTATGGTGCTGAATTTCCTGGAACTGGAAGGTACTCCTCATTTAGAAATATTTATATCTAGCTTATTTCTACTATACCCATTATATACAATATCTATTTGGTCCTGCAAGAACTCATAATCACCACGCTGTGCCACTTTGTGGAAAAACATCGGCAAATAACTTGTAACACTGAATCTCATTACAGAGATCATTTACGAAAACCAGAAAAGGCAAAGGTCCCGAAATCGTACTCTTAGGCACGTTCGAGTAGGAACAAAATGATTAAAGTGATGACCAAAGTAAGAAAGATAATGCTTCCCATCAAATAAATGAGAAGAAATAAGTGATGAAGCAAACCCTACAATCTCCAATTTATTTAGAAATACTCGATGATCAATTCCAAAAAATTAGAAATTTGATCGTGACCCATAGTGAAGGTACTCTTCAATTCCCTGAGACTTCGGAGGAGCTCATCGAAAACCAAAGTATTCATAATGACAGAACCATCCCATATAATGTCCCATGAGAGGATCGGATAGTGTATTGTTTTCTTGCAAATAGATAAGCTGAAAAAACTCTTTGAAACCATCAACTATTGTTATACGATCGCCAAATATGCTGAGATGGTTATTTTTAAGTACATTTGGAATAGATTATGGAATCTTGAACATCATTAGATAACCTCGACACAGGTGTTTAGAGTTTCTTTTAATTTTTTTCTGGAGTTTTCTATACTTATTGTACGATAATGGTAAACAACGAGTTGTATTGGGTTGGCAACTAAGTACTTTCGGTTTTGTAGTATAAAATAAAACACTTTTTTTTAAACAAAGAATAGTTTTTAATCAATTATATATTTTCCATTTTGCTCAATGACCTTTTGCCATCTTTCTTTCAGCTGCATGATTCCGCGCCCATAAAATTTCTGGTACTTATCAGCAAAAAACTGAACCGGATGCGAGTGAAGGTCGTCGTCATTTGTGAAAGTTTTACCATTCAAAGAATTTTGCAAACTTCGAAATAAATGGTAATCAGATGGTGCTAGATCGGGGCTGTATGGGGGATGTGGCATCACTTCCCAGCCAAGCTCCAATAGTTTCCCACGAGTTGCCAAAGATGTGTGAGGCCTTGCATTATCTTGGTGGAAAACTACACCTTTCCGATTTGACAATTCTGGCCGTTTCTCTTTGATTGCTTCATCCAGTTTTATTAATTGTTGACAGTAAACATCAGAATTGATCGTTTGGTTCCTTAGAAGCAGCTCAAAAAACACAACACCTTTGTAATCCCACCAAACTGACAGCATGATCTTTTTTGGATGCAATTCGGCTTTCGATGTGGTTTGAGCTGGTTTATCGTGTTTGCTCCATGATCGTTTTCGAACTATGTTACTGTACAGGACCCATTTTTCATCACCAGTGATGATTCTTTTTAAGAAAGGGTCGGTTTCATTTCGTCTAAGGTGCAAATCGCAAAAGTTGATTCTTTGTGTTAAATGAATTTCTTTCAATTCGTGACCAGAACGTTGCTCATCTTTGAGGGAAAAATCTCCAGAACGGAATTTTTTATACCAATTCTGACACGTGCGCTCTGTTAAGCAGTTAGATCCATAAACTTCACATATCTTTTTGTGAGCCGCAGCAGCTTTCTTTCCTTTACGGAAATAAAATAGTAAAATATGTCGAAAATGTTCATTTCTGCACTCCATTTAAAATTAACCCACAACTAATAGCTTTAATAAAAATCACGCACTACTTGCTTCTGAAGTTACGTCAATGTGACTAGTATCACGCGACAAACGGTAAAGTACAGCACTAATATACGTTATACAAAAAATAAAGCAACGCTCTCTATCAGTAAAAACCGAAAGTACTTAGTTGCCAAACCAATATTTAAATGATACTTTAATGAAGTTTTAAAATCCTTGACTGAAAACAATTCCAATTACAAGTGATTAAGTCATTTCGTGTCTATCGCATTTTCTGGAAAATATATTTATTTAAAATACTTGGATTATAACACTAAATTTGTTGTTACTACGAATATTTATGATTTTATAGAACTTTTAAGTGCCTAAAGAGTGTATACAGCAGGTGGTTTGCATCAACTTCTGCTAAAAACGTAATATCAAATTACTCTTCAGGATTATACACGTCTTTGAAACTCTACTCTAATTAGTTGAATATTTCAACATTGACAGGTGATTTGTCAAAATAAAAGAAACTGTTCTCGACATTGACATGTAATCAATAATTTTGCAAATATATTTCGTACCGTGTACCTCTCGTAAATTTTTTTTTCGTTGTAAAAAGTAGTCTAAGTAGCTCCAAAACTATATTTCTTCATACTCTTAAAGTCTAGTTGAATTTAAAACTAACATTTCATGTGAGATGAAACACGGACGACTTCGGTATATACACAGAATATTTTATATGTCAAATACTAAATCATTCCTTTTATGCCATTACAAAAATTAACATTTCAAAGTGTCCTTCAAGAAACGGTGCGAGTGTATGTAAAATATCGGTAACTACAAGCATCTACATATATAAGGGAGAGTAACTAGAGATAGTACCGTCATAAATCCTATAATAAATCAATATCTACTTCGCTTGTGCATTTTCTTCTTTTCATTGTCAGTTCTACACAAGAAGACCGAGGAACTTCATACTTTTACGCAAATCGCGAACTGTTGCGCCATGAAAAAAGTGGAAATAATCCTTTGTTGTACTTTTAAAAAGCAAAAAACATTCCGAGGAATCGTCTTGATAAAATTAATTCGGCTGTAAAATTACCTCCTTTTTTTTTTCATATTATATTGTTTCACAATGAAAAACTTGATTTCATTTGGAATTAATGGTTTTTTAAAAATTTTAAATAAAAAAATAAATAAAAATATACAGGGCGTTGCTAAAATATTGATGAATTAAAGTTGATTAATCTTTTCCTCCAATTCTTTCAATTCTTTAAAATAAAATAATAAAATATTTTTTATTATCATAAGACGTGGTAAACACTCTGTAAATTCTTACTACATTCTATCGAAATTGATCTAGCACCATCTTCATTTCTTGTAAATACACACGCACTCTCTGTACAAAAGAAAATAGAAGCCATACACACATCATCTGTTATATATACTAGTCACCAGAAGCTTCAATATTCATTAGCATAGCGTCAAAGTTATGTTTGAAAGTTTGGCCTGGATTTTATCAAAAGGTCTGTTTAATAGGAATGCATTAAAGTAGAAAAGAATTTGTTGACATAACCTATAAATACCGTCAAATTAAAAGTCAAAAATTTATTCATATTACACTGGGAAACACAAATTTTGTTGACCTAGATTTAACAATTGTTTTTGACTAACTTTTAGCATCTGAATCCAAAAATGACCTAAGTTTTCGTCTGTCACGCCAACCTTTTAAGCTACAAAACACCCTCTCTTTGCCCCAAAAGTCATACGAAATGTACATACAAAGGCTGAGACTGGGGCACTGGGCGTACAGCTGATGGTAAACTAGGATACTCTATTTTACATTTGTTTTTCTTATTATATCCTGACGTAAACAAAAGCACAGAAATCATTCAAGTAGTTACTTGAATGATCTCTGGGCTCTCGTCAAATCATAGGTATACCAAATGGCAATTTATCGCGTGTTCCCCTCGTCCACATCCGTAAACTTTCGACGCACTGCTTGCACAACTTGTGAGGGACCCAAGATTTATCTTTATGTAACTGGACGTGATAGAAAAAAACTAACTACAGTTTTGAAATCAGCATGCCTATTTAGCTTTAAAACAGTTGAAAATTTAACTCAACAGAAATTGTGATCAAAATTGTTTCCCAGTGTTATTGCAATTAAGTCAGCATTAAGTCATTTGAAAAACGCTCAAGGTAACTTTAAATGTAAAATATTGACGACTTAAATTACCAGAATTACTTGTAGCTAAAATTTGAGTTGAAACTAAGTTGTAAAAACATTTTATTACGCAGTATACTTTTACGTCGGTTCTAAATTATTTTGCAAGCAATTCAATTTGAAAAAAACGGCCTGTATTTAAACACACACACACATAGATGATCTTCCTACCCGTTTCTATCTTTATATTCGCAAAATATGCACAAATAATAAACCATTATCTACCAAAATATTATTATTAATAAATGATAACACAGACGCACATTATCACGGACTTCAAAATTTCACTAAAAAATACATAAGAAATATTCCACGATGTTTCACTTTCACGGGATTATTTCTTTAAAAACACACCAGGACGTCGGTTTTAGATGGGTCGAGAGTATTGTGTCAAAACAACACGATTCCGCAACACTTCGTTCCCCGCATTCTTTTTTTTTTAATTAACTATTCACTCAATCCTAACTAGCACGATTCTATGAATTATTTAATAATAATTTGTGTTAAGGTTCTCTCAATCCCTGAAATTAGCCATTTATGAATTATTTAGATTTTCGGTTTTCAGGGGAATCGCCGAACTCGAAGAAAGTTTCTGTTTAAGTCGACGAACTTTTTAAAGTGGCGAATTGTTTCGAAAATTATTCGCTTTTTCTTAGCATATTATGTGTCACAAAAAGGTTACTTTGAACGATTGTAAATAGGCTTCGCATTTTCCCCCGACGCGACAAGTCAACATCACAATTAGATGTGAGCGAAACGAATATTAAAAAAAATAATTTTAAAATTTTTGGAACATCCGTTATTTATATGTTTACATATTTGTATCGACCGACAATCTTCTAATTTGATATCGCTACGGCTCGACCTAAAAATATATACCAAAACTTGTGATTTAGATCATAAACCTTTTTGTGGTAATAACTGACATCTTTCACTATTTGAACTAACTTGACTAACGACAACACAGCATTTTGAAATTTTTCTATTGCTTCAATGAAAGTATCTTGCAGTCTCATCTGACTTTCCTAAATAGCTGCTGCTTCGTCACGACTGAATTGCAGAATCACAGATATAATTTGTTGGAAATACTCGGAATAATAAAATTCGCCTTCAGCCATGTTCTACAATGTGTAAGGATTGGCGGTGGTGGTTCGGGAATACGAATTTGTTTGGGAGATTCGAGAAACACTTTTTAAGTATTTGCCATTAATGCATCAACATCTGGAAAACATTCTCGAATAGTTTGTGCCACAAGTTGTAAAGCATGAGTTTTTCATATCACCTATAAAAGTCTCTGACAATCTCCCTTAAGAAATCGGCCTACAGAACGTATTGTCGCGGCACCGTCATTCATAAACATCAACAATTGTTTGGTTGAAAGTTCAAATTTTTGCAGCGTATCCACCACTAACTTCGTAATCGTTTCCTTACGCATTGCTCGAGATGATCGACGATTGACGGAAATATTCACTTCACTGGTTCAGATTTGTCTATGTAAGTAAACACAAGGACACATACGTATTTCATATAGAGTATCCTGACTTGTCGCGCCGAGACAAATGACAAATCAAATTATAAACGTAGATACTCTATTAATTAAGAACTTAAATTCAGGATATTATAATATATTCAATAAATAAGGGGCATCAAAAGTTTATTTATATACAGACAAGTCTTACGAACTAGAACTAATATTGCGGCTATACGTTATAGACGACTTTACGACTCTAAACTACTAAGAAAATCAATTGAACCCTATAATACCGCTTCCATTAATGTATATTAATTAACTATTGAATTGATTCCGCTCTTACTTAATGAAAATTCATATTGATAACTAATATTAAGGAATACACAGGTTGCTAATATTTTCTCTTATTTATTTTTTTTAATTATTGGATATAAAACTGCTTCACAGCATTGTAGCGTCCTTTAGATTCTTAAAGTAAACTAAATTCTAACGTACATTATAAAACTCTAAAGGTTAAATTGAAAGCAGCTTGAATATTTCGCCTAAGCTTTCCAATATTACAAAATCTAGACATTTATTATACGAAATAGAACCGAATATTAACATTCATATAGAATATTAAATCATATACGAGGGGTACCCAAAAATAACTGGAATTTCTCTATAATTTTTTTTACAAAATAGCCTTAACACCTTCAATATACTCTTCAGTTAACTTTATACACTTGTCTAATCGATGATTCCATTGTTGGAAACATTGTTCGAACTCGTTTTTTGTATGTCGTTTTTCTCTACACCTTTTCCACGTCGTTAAAACGATGTATTTTTATGTTCCGCTGCATTCGTTGAAACAAAAAGTATCACGGAGCAAGATCAGGTGAGTAGGGAGCGTGGGGCAAATTAGTCATGGTGTTTTTAATCAAGAACAGGCATAAACTTCGCAGCGACTCTTGTCATCTCCATTTCTCTCGGAAAAATTCTCTACACTGAGCCCCAAGTTATTGCAGATAACACCGCAATTGCTTCAATGGTTCATCGTCGATCTTCGAACACAATTGCAAGAACTTTCTCGATATTTTCATCCGCTGTGAAAGTTGATGGACGTCCGGAACGAGGTTTGTCATCTATTGACATTTCGCCTTTCTATGAAACGAGAAAACTATATGTGCACTTGAATTTTTGCTTTCCCTTGTAAACTGTTTGCAACATCAAAACTGTTTCTGCAGCATTTTTTCCGAGCGGGAAGCAAAATTGCACACCCGCATGTTGTTCACGTCTGACATTACGTGCAAATGAAAATGCTTTTACAAAAAATGCACTGTAACAAGACAAAATCTTATTCGGCGTAAGAATCGATTGCACCGAACGCAGAAAAAGTTGCGTCACGCGCACCTAACGGTCCCACCCACCACAGCACCGCCGTTCCGGTTATTTTTGGGTAGCCCCTCGTATGTACTTCAACCAACGAGCGCCTTATCACAGTATATTTGTAAAAAGATTTATTTATGAAAAAAAAACGAATATTTTTAATTCCTAAGCATCGTTACCATTTGTATCACGCTCTGTGTGTATTAGCTCAAGTATTTTGTGGCGCGAAAGAAGTTTAGAGAAGCATTGAAACCATATGACGTTAAAGATGTGATTGAGCAGTACTCTTCGGGGCATGCAGATCTTTTGAATAGGGTGAAAAATTTACAGTTCAGGTAAGAGGTAGACCAATACCTGAACGATGATAATGAAGCTTTCTTTCGTATTTTTTTTTTATTTTCATTCGATATCAGTTACATTCATTTCATGTAATCCTGTATGTACTCATTATATCACATGAATTATTTTTAATTGAAGCAATTGGCACATTATTATTACGGTTAACCGAGCCGTTGAACATGTAATATGAGAGATTCTAAACGAAAAGTTCCAATTTCGTATTAATTAATGCCTGAGAAGTCGATACTCTCTCTCTAATCAACAATTCTTCGGGAAACACTTTAAACGCGCTAATTTCCACTTTAAGGGTTCCCGTGGTTTTGACAAATGTCAAACGAAGGACCCATTTTAAACAATGTCACCAAAAAATTAATCAAAATAACATGCTTCCTTGTATACATTGCATTTACATGTTAATAACTGGAAATGCCTTTCGTTTCAATTAAAACGGATTCATAAAATATATTTACACATATTTATGTATCTGTGTTTCAATTGATTCCGTTATTATAGACGTCTTAAATTTTATTGGGTATCTAATTAGGTATATGAGTATTTAAATCACAAATTCAAATTGCCAAACTCTTCCAACCAGAAATGATTCCGTTTACTTTTTTTTTAATAAATCTCCCCTTCCTTCAAAGACTTAACGACTCGAATAATACCATAGCTATTCTAGAGATATTTTGATGTTTACAGTTACATATACTCAAATTTAATATAAAGAGCAGATTTATATTTCCTACGTCTTCAAAAGTTTTCTTAGGAACTTTTTCAACTTTTTTGTTGACAAACCGACCAAAAAAAAGCTTTTATTTTTTCGCATTTGAATCACCAATCTCTGCTAAATCCCGGAAGTCCAGATACATTCAAAAATATTGTTGCATATTTTGAATACGTAAATAAAAATGATGATATAAATGATGATCACTAAAGTTGCTATATAACCCCTTTCCACATTAATTTTCGTAATTCTATATACGTATTTCGGCAACTAAGTTGTCATCATCAGCAGATAAATTAAGCAGTGTTGCACCTGGAGAACTACGGCAATTAATACCCGTACGAAACAATTAATCCCGCACACTAGTCTGCGTCTTGGCTTTCAGCGGTACGGATCGTGTGCGGGATTAATTGTTTCGTACGGGTATTTATTACCGTAGTTCTCCAGGTGCAACACTGCTTAATTTATCTGCTGATGATGACAACTTAGTTGTCGAAATACGTATACAGAATTACGAAAATTAATGTGGAAAGGGGTTATATAGCAACCTTAGTGATCAAGTTAATCAACCACAGGCTCCATCAAAGTCACCTTTATAAATCAAGTTGTATAAATCTAATTCTAACTCTTCCGAGTTTCTGAATCTAACAAAATATCCATCTACTTTTCTAAAGATAATCTTACTCTTGCTTTGGAAACAAACGATTATTAGTCCAAACGATTTGAAGGGCTATAAATCACAGCCATTCTAGCGATATTTTAGTGTTTGTACTTGCATGTACACAAACTTTTTTTTAGTATACAGAATTTTCTATTTTCCAACAAAATGTTGGTTTTACAGAAATCTTGAAATTTTGAAATTTATAAATGACAAACTTACACGTTCTGTGCGTTCTGGAGGGCTTTCTTAGAAAAATTATCATTCTTTCAACCCTCTTCATAAGCTTATATACTTCAGAAACGAATCTAGTAACTAATTATACAAATACATGTTTCGCTTTGATATGAATTTGTAATTTACGTTGCAAAATTGGATTAATCATCACCATATTAATTTTTGAAGAAAGAGCAGCAACACAAATAAACTTTTTGTACATCCGCATTGCCGAATTCCACAAAACTGACGTAATCCCTTCACCTATCCCAATTCTTAATTAGCATTTGAGTATTCCCTGAGTGAAGGCAATTATAACCGAATTTGGTTCTGACACGAAATAAATTCGTTCTAACTTTTCCGAAAAGAATTGCAATGGCTGATCTAATTACACGCTTAAATTAACAAGAAGTATTTGCTTGCTAATTAAGTCTATATTGCATCATAATCTCCACCCCAAAGCTTTGATCTTTTGATATTCCACCACGTTCAGCCGACCCCTCTCGGTATTGATGTCTATGTTTGTATAGGAGTCGCAATAATGGAATCAATTTTTACTTTTACGTTGTTCAACTGTAATTGTTAATTAGGGAATATATGTTTGCATGGGTAATTTTATTGATTTTTTTTATCACGAACGAGCACTTTATATAACATATCATAATCAACAGTATCTTGTAACAAACACATGAAATCATTTTTCGTAAAAGTAGTTCTGTTATTTGTTTCCTTTTCCCTTTTTTTTTTTTTGTTGGAAGTGTCCTTTTTCTTACCAATGCATGCTTCGATGTCGGAAAAGGAAAACAATAATAGTATGAAAGAAATATATAAATTTCCCGGAATATAATTCGGACGTTTTGAATTTCAGATTAGACCAAATTCTGGGGAAACAAGGATCGAAAGCGAAGGACGTTTACGCGTCCAAAATCAGCCTCGCGTCTAGGATCGTTAAAGTAGAAAGACAGGTTTGTGGAATAATCACAATTTCCAATGTTACAATGTAATAAAGTGAACGCAATGTGTATATATTTATAACGAATAATACAATCAAGTATATAATGTTACAAATGATTCTAAACAGTTGCGAACTATTGATTTACGTAGTATGCGTATAAAGCCAATTTACAAATGCAGATGCCAAAAGTTCAGTGGGCAATAACTCTTTTATGAAATTGAATAAAGATGAAATAAAGCAATTTATAGCTGGTTTAATTGAAGAAAATGTACCCCTGCCTACTAATATTGTTGCTTTATTGAGTTGTAATAGCAAACGTCTTCAGGATCAAATAATTCACTTGATTATGCAATGCAAAATAAGAATTTTATCTTGGGACCTTTATTCTTTATTTTCCCTGTGTGGATTTCTTACTATCCGTTATTTTCCAAACCTATTCCCTATCTACAGTTCATAGTCATAAGTCATATGACTGGCATATGGGCATTGATTTCGAGGCCAGAATACAAAAAAAATAGTTTAAAGATAAACTCTTGATAAAATGCATGTTGTTTGGTTTAAAAAAAAACTGATGGATTGCGAAAATATCAAACACAAAGTTAGAAAATAAAAAGAATACACGTGGAATATAAAATGGAGATATTTGAAAAGCGTCGTATATAAAAATGACTTTATTCCGTCCTTTGCTTGTGGATAAGCTTGAAACTGTATTTTTCATAAGTCAAATACATTTATACGAGGGTGCGTTTTTATATTCGCGGAATGGGGGACAAGGGGTGGAAATAAAAAAACCAAATTATTTTTCTTTTTCAATATATTCATCTGCAAGACGGATACATTTTTCACATCTTTCAATTAATTTATTTATACCCTCATAAAAAAATGATTTCTCTTTATCTGCAAAATACGCTGAAACTGCCTCCTTGACTTCATCATCGGCAGTAAATTTTTTACCCCGCAGCTCTTTTTTCATTTTCGGAAACAGGTAATAATCACTCGGGGCCAGGTCTGGGCTGTAGGGTGGGTGATTAACAATTTCGAAGCCCACCTTATGCAGGGGAGCTAACGCAACGCGGCTCTTGTGGACGAGCGCGTTGTCGTGCAAAAGCAGAACACCTTTTGTCAATTTTCCCCGTCTTTTCTCTTTAATGGCTTCTTTTAGTCGCTCTAATATTGAAGCGTAATATTCTCCGGTTATAGAAACATCAATCAACAATATTCCTTCCGAGTCCCAAAATACCGTTGCCATGAGTTTCCCAGCTGATTGTGACACTTTAAATTTCTTGGAAGGTGCTGTGCCCTTTTTATGCCACTGCATGGAGTCTTGTTTGGACTCAGGTTCAAAATGATGAACCCAAGTTTCGTCTCCAGTAACAATTCCACTCAATACACCATCCTTGTCTTCATTACAGAGATCCAAAAATGCACGCGAACACTCTACGCGCTGTTGTTTTTGCGGCGGCGTGAGCATTCTCGGCACCCATCTTGCGCTGACCTTAGACATGCCGAGATGATCGTGTAGGATTTTAAAAATTGTTGTATCGGATACTCCAACCATTTCTGCGAGTTGTTTCTTCTTTAGTCGAGCATCTTCGAGTACAATTTGTTCAACTTTTTGGATAAGTGGTGGCGTGGTCACCTCAATGCTCCTGCCCGGCCTCGGGTCGTCTTCAAGGGATTCCCTTCCTTGTTTAAATAAACTATGCCACTTGTACACCATGGTTTTTCCTGGCCAAGAGTCGCCGTAAACCAATGACATCTCATTCATTATGGTCGCGACTGATTTTCCTTGCCTGGTAAGGAACTTTATAACGGCACGATATTCGATTTTTTCCATATTTCACTTTTCACTCCTGATTATGTTACTTGGTTGACGATAGCTCAAAGACTAACTGTCTAATAACAATGAAACTTCGTACTTATACTAATCATGAGTCGCTGCATAGGCCACGCCCCCAATGCGCCTACTCACCCCTCTACAACCCGCTCATTTCGCGAATATAAAAACGCTCCCTCGTAATAAGTGAAATACAATGTACGATGTTCCGTAATCTAATCATTGATTGAATCAATTGTCATATACCAGGTCTATCCGAAAAGTATTCGACCTTTCTCTGTAACTTAGCATCTAAATGTGTTATTATCAAGAAACAAGTATTCACTATGTAGAGGGAACCTACTCCCATCAAAAAGAATGGTCGTGCAGGTGTTCAGTTGAGAAGAATACAACAATCCAACAAAGAGTTTGCATTAAATTTTGACAGAAACTTAAAACCATTAGAAAACCACTAGCAAGATTCGTCAAGTATATGGAAATGCTATGGGTGATATATAAATTAAAGAGTGGTTTAGGCTGTTTAAAGACTCCGCTCTGGCAGGCTCCTGAAAATTTGAGTTCGTATTTTAATTAGGCGAAATCGTCGTTTGACTGTTCGGGAAATAGAAGAAGCCCTTGTAATTCCAAAAAGTATAGTTTCAGAAATTTTGAGTCAAGATTTAATGATGAGTCCTGTGACAGCAACATTCGTTCTACAATTGCTGACAGAAAACAAAAAGAATTATCGAGTGAAAGTTACCTAGGATAATTTGGAAGCAAGTAGAGACGATTAGAAAATATTCAAGAGGTCACTACTGAAGACGAATCATGGGTTTATGGTTATGATCCTGAGATAAAAGCCCAATCTTCGCAGTGAAGACCCAAAACACGCCACGGTCGAGGCAACATTTACGTGATGTTCGTTTTTTTCGAGTCGCGTGTTTTTCATTACGAATGCCCTCAAAAAGATCTAACGATGAACAAAGAGTATTACCAATAAATTTGGGGAAAGCTTACGTGATACAGTAAGAAGGAAACAGGCAGACTTGTGGGAAAGTGGCGACTCGGTGCTTCACTATACATTAATCGTAACTTATCTGACAATTTTTTGCCCTAAATACGGTATTGTTCATACGCTAACTATCTTATAGTCCTGACTGATCTCTCTGCAACTTCTAGCTATTTTCCAAATTGAAATATCCTCTTAAAGGAAGTAAAGGGTTTTCCAATAGGGACTTGACAACTTTTAATTCAATTTGAGAACGCACCCTTTCACTAATCATCGAACTGTCACTGTCATTTTATTCAGTAAACTTAGCATTTTCATCATGGTAAAGTATACGAACGAACAACGTCTACAAATTATAAAAATTTACTACAGAAATTCGGAGTCGGTGACCGCTACTTTAAGATCGTTAACTCCGATTTTCGGTCGTAATTCTCGCCCTAGTAGACAGGCAGTAACAAGTTTAGTGCAAAAATTTGAGTCTACATATGGTAATCGTTATCGCGCCATGATTACCGATTATTTTTGGCCCGAATTGGAAGATATGGACTTGGACAGCATATGGTTTCAGCAGGATGGTGCCACAAGCCGCACAGCACACGTTACAATCGATTTATTGAAGAGTAAGTTTGATGAGCGAGTCATCGAAAATTGGGTCCAACGAATCGGCCGCTGCAAACGTGCCCGCGGTGGCCATATGAACGAAGTCGAGTTCCATTCATAAATGTTTTGATTGTACTTCAACCCGATAATAAAGTTTTTGAAATATCTCAAATGGTCTGCATTTTATTTTGAAAAAAAGTTGTCAAGTCCTTATTGGAAAACCCTTTTGATTCGATAAAGAAGAAAAGATAAAAAGGTATGCCATGCAACTACTAGCACGGAAGCTGGGTTCAAGAACTGTTTCTGAAAGTGGGATCACATTGTGGCTTCAGATCTCGTACAGGTTCTATCTCCATATTTCTCTTAAAAGTCATCAACTTTTTCTATTCAAAATTAATAATTTATTTTAGGTACAAAGAAGTTCAACTTTGACTTCTTCGTTGGTAGCTTTGAAATCATAAATCTGGTAAAGTTAATCTATTGTTGGTACATATATCAAGCTATTTTAACCAAGTAATTTCTCATTTCATCTCATTGTGTACCGTTGATTGTGTAGCGATTATAGATGTATGTATGTATATTCAAAAACATTATTCGTAAATATAAAAATATCGCCACCTTTAGCTATAAGCGTGCATATTTACTTAATAATCGCTTATGTATACATATTTACAATCGAAATTGATTTTCTAATATTCTGTATTCGAAATGCTAGCGTAAATCTCAAGTACATGCCTTCGTATCTGGTGGCGTGTATTCTACTGTTAACGATTTTATATTTTGACGATCTCGCTGTTTGAACTTAACGGAAAGAAAATAGAATAAAAAAAGAGATGAACGCCACTGAATAAACAAAATGATCAGTAGCAAAGAAAAGCAAGCAAATAAATACATTTACAAAAATCACATTATTTTTGAATGAAGTTTATGTTCCTCTGAAGTATTCGACATTTCATTTCTGTTATTTTTACATTCGAATATCATATCCATAAAGTTTCTTGTTGTTGACTACTACGTGTTGACTATGCATGTCACTCGCATGTCTAAATTTTGAAATAATTTTTGTGAAGTTATGAAGATATGATAACTATTTTTCGTACATTAGATTGATGCCTATTAAATTTAAGATTTCATGAGCACAATTTTAAACTATTTAGTTGTTCAAAAATAGAAGAAAAAATACATTGACACTACTATTTTTAACACAAATATTGCGCAATATTGCGCACAATTTGTAAGTGCGACGAAAAACCGTCATTTTATACGCACCGATTTAATAGATTAAATTATACAGTTGTTACTATACACTCGCGTCGGAGATACCAAAATTTGGTAACATAAATGGAGATTGGCCTTGTCAAAATTGAGTCATTTTCGATCTTTAATTGTAACCCTCTGCACACATTATAGGTCGACGATATCGAAATGAAACTAGATCAACTTCTCGAATTATACATGGAGGATAGGAAACGTTTCTTAGCGTTGCCATTTTTCTCCGAACAACCACCTCACGAGAAATCGCAAACGCTAACCCATCCACCACTAACACCATCCATGATAGCAGTTCTAAAACCCAAACCCATACTAGTAGATAAACAATCATCAGAGCCAAGTTCACCAATAACCAAAAACTTTAAAGAACCTCCCACCGTTTCAGTCACAAGAAAACCTATGCACCGTGGTTTTTCGGATTTAGGCAACCGAATTAAGAAAAAAGTAACGCTAAGGTGAGCAAGCGCGGGTGTATTCTTCATGATTTTACAGTCTAAATTATAGTTCCCCTTATGATGGAGAAGTTGTAATAGTTGTACCAGCGCTAGAACCCCCTTCTTCGCAATCGCAACAACCGTCCGTCCAAAGTCATACGAGTTCTTCTACAGTTTCGGAATTGCAAAGCCAGGATAGAGAATTGAGTAGTCCAAAAACAACAACGGAAAGTTCTGGTAAGTTTTTTAACGTTTAAAAATTTTATCAAACACCTAGATCAACAAAGCCATTGATTTTGCAGCTTCATTTGATGGCTTTTCGTCATCTACATCCTTGTAGACGCATACACATCGTGTTTGTGTACAGGGTTAAATCCAGTGAGTGCTTTGCACACCGTACAAGAACAAAACTGATAATGATTTTGTTGTATGTTCATGAAAGACGATGTGGAATGTGCATGTATATTTGTCAAATATCTATAAGAGTTGGGAAAGAAACGTACACAATACACACATATAACTTTATTTTATACGATTTTAAAATGACACGGTCCAAGAAGAAAACCAACTCTATTTTTTACACGGTTGATTTACCCTTAACACTATTTGAATATTATTTTTCCAATCAATTAGTTTTCATCATTATTCAAATACATTAGAAGTTAAAAAAAAGGTTATTTTTGTTTCGATTTTATGATATTCTATTTCAAACTTCTACCCCAGATTACAACCTAAATGTCTGAAATTCCAAAGGACCAGAAAAGAAATTTTGCGAGTGGTGAATGTTCAACATATATTGGTAAAATCTTTGATGTGAACGAAGCCTCTACTAGGCTCATCAAAAGAAATGAAGAAAATCTATCATCTACGGATCAAAACTCAGTTCCAAGACGTCATCATACTGTACAGTCACAGATGAAAATATTTTCGGTATTTTGGCCAGAGGACTTGTTGCAAAATAATACCTGTCGACGGAAATACTATAAACTTTACTACATTTCTAAAGATCGAGTCTCTTTTTTTACTTCGTAGTACAGCTCCTGATGACCAAATTTTAAATCTTCACTAGAATATTTATTGGGAAATACAAAAGACATGAGTTTCCAAACACCGTGTCACTTTTTCACTTTGCGATACTGCTTCTGATGGACGAATTTTAAAGCTTTTGATAATAAATCGTACACTTATGTCATGTGCTATAAAAGGCAGGAACATTGCCAATTCATCGGATAGCTAATAAAAAGGCAATGATGACGGAGAATGGTCTAAAAAATGACTTGTTCCTGAAGTTCAAAAGTATTTGGAGGAAAAGGTATTCATCGAAGTAGTTCTAATTGTAACATTTTGCCTTCTAATATTACTTGATTCAACACTTGTATCAGGCGTTATTACACAATATTAGCACTCAAACATATTTTGGAGTCAAAATCATGGAGGCTACATCTACATTAAATGTTTTCTGAAAAGTAATTTGACCAGAATACGTAAACGGTGGAAAATCAATACCACAGACGTTAAATTGAGGACATTGATGAATTGATGATCGACTATCTCCTGAATGAGGTTGATTTGACTGAATTAACAGATGACCATATTACCTACAACCATAATAACTATAAAGAAGAGGTGGGCGAAAGCTTAATCTCTGAAAGCCTTAAACTTGGTGCAAGTTTGGAACATGATTGTCTAAATATTGATTCAAGAGATCTGAAAATTTATTTAGTTGGGAAACTAGAATTTTTTAAGGTACCTTCAAAACGTAAAGAGCACCAGAAAATAAAAGATTTTTTGATAAGAAATGCCGTTGTACACCAGAGATTCTCAAACATTTTTGCACTGTAAACCAGTCTTTTCTCCGTAGGCTTGCAGAGTATTGAATTTTCCTTAGCCTATTAATGTCAAACATGTTTCTTACAACTCACTTTAATAGAGTTTTTGAAGAGTGGACAATTGTATAAAAATACACGTATAAATCGATCCCAGAGAGTTCATAGTACAGTAAACACATTCATGTACAGTTCGTACATGAATGCATTTATTGTCGAGTATATAATTTCTAGTATTTTTATTGTTTCTTTTGGCGATATGCATACGTTCCTAATTTTATTTTAGTTTTAATGAAATCATATGTGAATGTATGTTATGTAGATGCTGCGTATACACATATATCGGAACTAACAGACTTTATCACTTTTCTACACGTTTTTTAGAATTAAATACGTTTTTTATTTCATCTTACACGATTTGCGAACGATATAGAGCGCACCTCCATTTAACTGTAGGAATCGTATATTTTTTGCATGGTTCTTTTGTAGACTGTTTATCAAAGAACGTATCTTCCGTGTAAAAAAGAGGGTTGGGTAAAGATAGCGTTGGATGAATTGCATACTTAGGCGTACATTTGACAGTTATACTACCGAATAATCCTTTGCAATACATTTACTAACTTATACGTTATGTTACTTCGCTTATACATAAATAAGATATAATCGATTAAAATCGTTTTTACATACACAACGCCTCGCGGTCCACGTACGCAGGTTTCGTCATATACTTTTGTAAAGTGTATTCATGTACGTCCCAACTTTATGTATCTATATATTGTTATATAAAGTAAGTTATGATCTTGGAGATGAAATCTGTACAAAAACAATGTCGAAAAAACATTTTTATGTATATACATACATGTGTAATTTTAGCGGACCACACTGTATGTTTAATTTTAAATTTTTTATAATCAAAAACGTTAATTACAGAAAAAGATGCGTAAATATATCATAGATTCGAATTTAACAGTTTAATTTTAATTAATAAATACTTCATTCTTAAATACGTGGTGCATTCAAAAAGTTCCAAGATCTCTTGTTATAAATAAATGAAAAAATTTTAACTTTCCGCATAGTTATTTTCATATTTATTCGAAGTTATACATTTCCTAAGAAGTTAGACTAAAATTCACTTAAATAGCCTTTTAGGAGTTCTTCATCTTCTACCACTCCCAGTGATTTTGTATTTTTTACTAAATATTTCCATCCAATTCAATTTTCAATTGCAATTTTCAAATGCAATTGTGCTCCCTTCACTTTTCGGCTTCCTTCTCGGTCTAGATGTTATTGGAGCTAATCATCTTTCTGCTGCTCTCTTAAAATATTTAAATCGTTCTTCTTCCTAAGTTGGTGACGCTGTTTTGATCCGCTCTCTTTTCCGTATAAGTTTTTAAACGTTCGAAATCATATCCCGAGATGCTTCCCAATGCTTTATACCAATTCAAGAATGTTCTTGCTCTTCAATGAATGCGTGTGGAACAAACCTGGTACATCCGTCTTTCTTACCCAGAATATCGTGCAAGATGGTGTCAATGCTTCCTACATAAATACCAAATTAATTCGCAGATTAACAGACACAGGAGCATTCATACTTTCTATCTTTCTCTAGGACTGTCTTCCAATGATTCACAACCATTTTGAAGTCGCTAATATCACTCAAACATCTGACTACGACTTCCTTATACAATTCACTGACAACATTCCAGTAACACTTTTTCCACATTTAGATCAAAACGATGTCGTCGTTTTGTTCCATTCCACGCTTTGTTCTATTGAAATCTTTACTAATAAACTCAAGCATATGCATTTCAAACCAATACAACTAATACGTTCAATCATCGCTTCGAAATCTTTCAACTACTTGGGTCAGGCAGCTTTTTGAATGCTCTATGTAAACTAATACCAGTAACACCCTTCTCTGTCAATACCTTCTTGTTGCCAGCAAGCAAGTAATAGAATTTTTAAAGTTTCGGTTTGTTCATTTACGCTATATTTCTCAGTTTTGAAAATTTTCATTCAATTTTAACACACAGCATGAACATGGAACAAGTAAATATGTTGGAATACTTGAATTAAAAAAAAAATAAACATGATTTCATAATAAATTCTTATCCATTAAGACATGTCATCTTCAAAATCGTAACTTATACTTTATATATTAGTTTTGGCCTTTTACTCCTTTACCTTCTTCATGATGTTTCCTTCATGTTAACAATAAGATTCCGTTTATTTTCATAGCCAGCGCGATCACTAATGTTCCACTGTAGTTGTGGATCTATTATAACTAAAAAATGCAGTCGCTAAAAGTTTAGGAAATTAATTTGTAATTCTGTTCTTTTTGCTGTGGAATTTGCCAATAAGAATCCATTGCAATATAATTCACAGTACCGCTCATGAAAATTTGGCCGGAAAAGGAAATTCCAAAAACTTTATTATTCTGAAATATACGTAGAACAATTGAAATAAATTTTCTCGCAAGAGCATTACTTTTTCCATCGAAGAGTCTGCAGGATTTGAAACATTTTTGGTACTGGTTTTACCAAAGCTTCCTTTGCAAAAAAATTCAAATCTAATTTCTAACGAAGACGTCTTCAGGATTTGTAACTTTTTCCAATTAGATTTCTTAACGATATACATATCTGGAATATTAGTCCGTTCACTAAAGGGAACATTTAACGTGTTTTTTTTCGAAGTAGGACCTACAAGTTCATCCCATAATAACCCAATAAAGCAGTACCCATATTATTGTACATAAAATATTAACTTCCTACTGTTCATTAAAGTAAATTTTGGATACCCGACTAAAATTGTGCGGATAATATTAATAAAATATTTCCCACGTGATCTTAAACCAAATGGAATTAACAGATCGTCTCACTCATTGACCGAACACCTTGAACTCCGTCTACAAAACGTCTGCTCATTGCTCTAAAGCCCCGTTCCAGGCTGCCGTCCTCATTATAGTCTTTTCACTCGATTACCCCTACGCAAAAGAGACTTTCGCACTGTTATGCGACCGTGTAAATTTGCCTCTTGTAGCCTGTGTTTGGCCGTAATTGAAATCAAATGTTGTCGTATTTGATTAAATTCGCTGTCTATTTTTGGGTGCCGATTTTCTTCGTTTTTTTCTTACTCATTAATTGAAGTCCATCATCAATTGGTATAGTTATTCATAACAGATCTGAGCGTGACGTTATTTTAATCTTTCGCTTCTTTGTCCGTCGGCGCGACCCTCCTGATTTATCGTAATTACAGCCATACGTTGTACAATACTAATTGATTTGCCACTGGACATTTTTAAATTGAGATAACACCTTCCAACCATTCAACACGACTACAAATAGGATGACCTAGTATTATGAGAAAAACGTGGAGGGATGCAAGCGGAAATTGACATGTAACAGATGTAAGTTAATATTAATATTTTTACTTGCTAGATCGTTTATTTTTCGTCAAAATATCCATCGTTAAGGACGGTTTAGACTTCTCGTTTCTGCTTATCCACCGATAGAAATAATTTGGCACACGGACTACGAAAAATTTAACCGCAATTTTATACCACAAGGTTAATAAAGCTAATAGGAGTACCAAACATAATGGTACATACAGTCAGTCACAAAAGTGTTCGTACAACCTGTGAATGTTGAATATCATCAAATGTAAACGTCCGGTTGAAATAAATCGTATTTACTTCCATTTAACAACGTTAAATGGAAGTAAGCTAAAAGCTTCTTAATAACAATATGAAAACTGTTATTATTTACAAGTTCAAAAGAATTTGCTGAATCGAACTTCATTTTTATAAGATATTTCTCTATTGTAAGTCATAAATTTATACTGAATTCGGTAAACCCCCTTCATAGTATCACGTATTTGTGAAACAAAATATTCGATGCTTTTACAAAGATGTGTCGAAAAAATAAACATGTCTGAACGAGTTAACACTACACAAAGAAAAAAAATAAAATATCCTGAACTGTTGAAATCATACCGAGAAATATGCACCCAAAGATTTTAAATGACAGCGATTAAAAAACAACTTATAAATGCAATGAGTTAAAATTCGTAGATAATTTCAGTGAGGATAGCCGTACAGATGGAGTTTGATATTGGAATGAAAGTACAAAACCATACATAAACCATAAAGAGAATTTGAAGAAAAGCTAGTGATAGTCGAACTGTATTACGTAAAAGACATTTCAATCAGTGTCGTTAAGACTTATAGCATAGAACATGTCGATAAATATTAACGCTGCTAAAAGAAATTAATGAAAAAATCATTGGAGGGGAATCGAACCCATATCCACTGCTTACCGGGCAGGTGCTCTACCATTAAGCTTCTAAGAACCGAAAGATTCGATTCCTTAAACGCGTCATAAAAATCATGGAAACAGATCTTTAATTACAAAACCTGCAATAGGTCTTATTGCATATATACACATGTGTATATACAAATTACGTGTATCTCACGATGTAAATGATATGAAAACTCGAAATAAGTATACTTTATCGTAGCCGGATGTTCACATTTGATCATATTCAAAACTTTCAAACGCTTTTGTGGCTGACTGAATATATTTGAAGAAAGAACAATTCGTAATTCTAAGAAGACAACAGAAATATCGGTACGGGGCATTCTATTTACAAGTTTGGAACAGCATTCTGCGTTGTTCCATTCTTCCTGGAGAACATTCTAGAGATGATTTATTGAGATTGGACATACTTTTCTTGTTCGTCTGTCCAGCTCATTCTATTAAAACTTGATGGGGATTCGGACTAGACATAGAAAAATTGAAAAAACTAAGACAGATCCATTTTGTTTTAAATGAGGCATCGAGCTCGTCCAAGCGATCCAAGCAAAGATTAGCATTGAGACTAGTTTAGTAACCTTTTTTGTTATATCGAATTGTTACGTAAGATATTTCTTTAGATTGGAAATATTGTATATTTTGAGGCATAGTTTCTAAAAAATTGTTTCTATTTTAAAATGGGCACTTATTTTGGGACACTTTCACCAAATCGGATATAGATGGAGTATAATCTGTAGCAATTTTTAATGATTTTGTACGTTTAAGCAAATGTCAACTTCCATGAGTGGTACTGTACATCTGTACATTCATTCTTTATATTTTTAGACAAAAACGTAATATACAGGGATTCTAAAAAAGCTGGTTCCTAAAAAATTTTATTTTCTAATAATGTAGATACTCGCAAATATTCAAATCTCTCGTCTGAATCATCGATAATTTACATGAGGTAAAAAGCAGTTTGCTCTCTTTGAAGATAAATAATAAATTATTGAAAGGTGCGTTGTCAGACCTGGATCAAAGAGTATTCTAATGTCAGGCAAATCACTGTTAGAGCACATATTTGATTGATTTATACATTTCGTATAACCCACGAGAGGCATGGGCTAAAATAATTAAACAACTAACATGAATTTGAGAATCCCTTAGCAAAATTCCCAAAACCAAATACTGTATTTTACATGACGTATTATGGATGTACAATAAAATATATATACAAGAGTTTCTTATAAATTAGGAAGACAAAACAGCGTGAAACAAAATTAAATATTAGTTTTCTGTCTGTGCATGTTGAACATATATAATTGAAACTATTTGGGATAAGCAAACACAGTTAAAGTCTTAATGAAGTCTTCCCTCGTCTTGTCTTTAACTTTTCATCTCCTGTGTTTCGGTAATGAATTGTGAAACTCAAAGTGGGAAATTCAATTAAAATGGAGGGTTCTATTCGAAATAAACTTAAAATTGATAACATAGATTTCGGTTTATCCCTCATTGTTTGCTATTCTAAACATTATCCGGAAATAATTCTTTTTCGTATAACCCCGACGTGACGGTGTATATTGTAAACAAATTCTTATTTTACTGAAGAAATTTATTTTAATGTCAAACAAATGTACATAAATTTATTGTCGTCATGAAAAAGATTCATTCTTCAAAATATTTACAATAAACTGGAAAAAAGGTAAGTTTCATCTAGTGAAGGCGCGGTCTTAAGTCCGACTGCCTATTGACTATTACTGAATACACTGAACATACAAGGTGTAACCATTTAATCCCCAGAACAGCTCGTGACCTAATAGTATCGAAATCACTTGAGTATTTTAACCTGTGTTAATACTAAGTTTCAAACTAGAACCAGTTACTATTTAACTCTTCGGAAATTAATAGTTATTTGTGTACGTCGATAAATGCTATGAAAAAGTCTCAAATGCTTTTGAGCAACGTAAGAGATTCAAAAACAGGCAACGAGATGTGACAGATAATTCCAGAACCGCATAGCCAAGAGCAACAATGATATTAATTTATTTAATTAATTTAAAATCAATAGATGAAATTAGGTTAATTTTAACTGAAGAATTGGACTAAACTAACATAAACAGAATCTAGTTAATACTTCGACTTTTTACGAGAGTAATTACAAATAATTAAAGTTAATACTTCCAACGCAACCCAGAACCAAACCGTCAGGATATGAAATAGAAATCCTCAAATTTAATATGCTTAAAAAACTAGTGGTACTACGATCACAGTTTAATGCTGATTTCTTAGATCACAAGAATTTATGCTAACAATTCTAAATATGATAGTGATCATTCATGACTCTGTGATCACAAAGTGATTACTCATTTAGATTGTGGAGTCTATTTGCGAGATTTAGCCCCCCTGTAATTTCCGGCTATGACGAAATTCACAAAAAAGGTTTTCTATTATAGACGATATGACAAATGAGAGACAGCTAGTCAACGGTATTTCAGAAAATAAATTCCAGAAACGTATATAGGCGCACGAGCAGTTTCCGCAACGGAAACCGCTAGTTGCGAACAAGCACGGACAGAAGAAAATCATAATAAACACAAACTAGTAAAAAGCTGGATATAAATGGCGAGTCAATGAAGTGGGCACGTAACAAACAAAAACAGTTACCGTTTCAGAATGCAATTAAATTTGAAAAAACTGAAGCCTTTTTATGTGACCTCGAACAGATGACGACTTAGCAAAGAAAACGGAAAACCCTAATGGACTGGAAAAAGAAGAAAAAACAAAAACTATTACGAATTCAAGATGCAGTTCTAATTTTAAAAAAAACCAAAATCTTTTTTATGCGAACTTGACCAGATGATAACTTGGCAAAGAAGAAGTGAGAAACCTAATGGAATGGAAAAAGTCATATCAGCATAATTCAAGACGATAGAATATCGGTAATATATAGGGCTCTAAAGTGCAGAAGATTGATGATCCATCATCGAAATTGAAGCAAAACAACCATCAAATATGATATTTGTTGGAATTCAGAATGGAACATCTAAACAATTTCAAATGCTTCAAAAACTTGATAAAATATTGGACGTACTATGCTCTGAGGAGTGACAGGATTATTATGTATTGGAAAATGGTAATATTGTTTAAGTATATCTATAGATAGTCAATGGGAATAGCCTGCTATGTACCCTTTTACATTAAAATACATAATTTTTAAGGTGCATACTAAAGATTAGATTGTTACACCTCGTATAGATTTTAGAATTTCATTTTTATTTGCTACGAAAACATATCTTTATCCAGCTACGTAAAGTAAATTTTAAATTAAAGAAAAATATCATTTTCACTTTAAATACGCGCTTCAGTTTTGTAAAATTAAATTAAATAAATGTTAGCTTTAAACAAAACTAACAAAATTACATCCGAAATGAAAATAATGAAATGAACGACTGGTCGAAAGTTTAGTCCTACCCACTGTATCTAGGGAATGGAAAGGCGAATACATATATGAATAGTAATTATTACTAGCAAAATATCTCGTGTTTGAACGCTTACATTTGTTGATGTTAAGAGGGGAACTATCGAATGCCGAATCGTGGGAAGCCGCGTTGAATCTTTGCATAACGAGATCCTATCCAGTTATGATCCAGCATGATCGAGAGAACTCGAAAAATTCTGGTGTCGAAGAAACGCTCCGGTGAGTTGGAATGTTTTCTTGTTACGATAAATGGGGAGATCGATCGCGCTTTATTACATATGAGTGACA
>JAVIWB010002441.1:0-32361 GCA_031893035.1 Dermolepida albohirtum | reverse complement strand
AAGCTTACATTTGGACATGGTTTTTCAAGTTCTTCATTCTCTCAGGATTGAGGCAAAAGAGGTAGATACATTTTGATTCCAGAGTCGTTTTTAGGACCATGGAAACTATTAGCTCGCGAGCATTCGTTAATTTATAATAACTTTTCAAAAATACCAAATTTTCCCAGTACATCCCTTTGAAAAAAATTGAGTTTTTCGTCAAAATAAAAGACTTTGTAATTTAGCCTGCGTAGTACATAAAACACTAATTCTAAACTATAAGAACATAAATTCACTATTTTTTATTGCAAAGTCTTTCTAACTTTAGACATTATCCACTTACATACACAAAGGCTTACATTTGGACATGGTTTTTCAAATTCGTTATTCTCTCAGGATTGAAGCAAAAGAGTTAGATACATTTTGATTCCAGAATCATTTTTGGGACCATCGAAAGTATCAGCTCGCGAGCATTCACTTAATTTACAATAACTTTTCAAAAATACCAAATTTTCCCAGTACACCCCTTTGAAAAAAATTGAGTTTTTCGTCAAAATAAAAAAGTTTGTAATTTAGCCTACGTAATATATAAAACACTAATTCCGAACTATCAGAATATAAATTCACTATTTTTTATAGCAAAGTCTTTCTAACTTTAGACATATTCCACTTACATACTCAAAGGCTTACATTTGGACATGGTTTTTCAAGTTCTTCATTCTCTCAGGATTGAGGCAAAAGAGGTAGATACATTTTGATTCCAGAGTCGTTTTTAGGACCATGGAAACTATCAGCTCGCGAGCATTCGTTAATTTATAATAACTTTTCAAAAATACCAAATTTTCCCAGTACATCCCTTTGAAAAAAATTGAGTTTTTCGTCAAAATAAAAGAGTTTGTAATTTAGCCTGCGTAGTACATAAAACACTAATTCTAAACTATAAGAATATAAATTCACTATTTTTTATAGCAAAGTCTTTCAAACTTTGGACATAATCCACTTACATACACAGAAGCTTACATTTAGACATGGTTTTTCAAGTTCTTTATTCTCTCAGGATTGAAGCAAAAGAGTTAGATACATTTTGATTCCAGTATCGTTTTTAGGACCATGGAAATTATCAGCTCGCGAGCATTCGTTAATTTACAATAACTTTTCAAAAATGCCAAATTTTCCCAATATACCCCTTTGAAAAAAATTAAGCTCTTCGTCGATATAAAAATTGTCACCATCAGCAGATAATTAATCATGGTGTGCCACTTTGAACCACGGCGAAACTTGCACAGAAACAAAATCCGTATCAGACTTACACCGTCGAAAGCCAAACACACTGTTCGCTTGTTTGTTTAGCTTTCGACAATGTAAGTCTGGTACAGATTTGGTTTCTGTGGGAGTTTTGCCGTGGTTCCAGGTGGGATACGCCACGGACAAATGCGCACAGAGATAAAATTGGTACCAGACTTACACCAACGAAAACAAAACACACAGTGTTTGTGTGTTTGGCTTTCGATGATGTACGTCTGGGACGGGCTTTGTTTCTATGCGAATTGTGCCGTGGTTCCAGGTGGGATACTATGAGTAAATATCTGCTGGTGATGATAACTTAGTTGTCGGAATTCGAAAATTATTATGAAAAGGGGTTATATTAGCTTTAATTGATTAATTTAATCAACCGCAATCTCCATTAAAATGTACTTCCAAATAATTCCAATGAATATATGAAAAGGTCAACAAAAATAATACGATACATATATTGGGTCTGGGAAAAAGTTCGTGGCGTTTTTCCCGATAGATGGCATTGGTTGCCGATAACTAAAGAACAACAAGTCACAGCGACACCACCGACGGCTCGTTTTTTAGATGACCTTCCGAACGTTAGTTTGAGCGTAGAAACATTGTAATCGGTGCAGTGGTTGGAAAGTTATTCGCACTTGAAAATGGAGAAGAATAATGAGAAATTTCGCTATATTCTGCAATATTATTATGATAAGGGGTAGAACGCTGCGCAGGCTTGTGATAAAATTTGTGCTGTGTACGGTGAAGGTACTTTATCGAAATCTGTTGCGCCGAAATGGTTCGCTCGCTTTCGTTCTGGAAATTTCAATGTGAAAGATGAGTCACGCTCCGGTCGTCCAATCACTGAAAAATCTGATGAAATTCTTGAAAAAGTCCAACAAGATAAGCATATCAGCAGTGTCGATATTGGCATGGAGCTAGGCATTGACCACAAAACTGTTTTGAACCATTTACACAAAGCTGGTTACAAAAAAAAGCTTGACGTATGGGTTCCTCATGAGTTGAGCGTGAAAAACATGATGGACCGAATTAACATCTGCGATGCGCTGCTGAAACGGAATGAAATCGAGCCGTTTCTGAAACGTTTAATAACCGGAGATGAAAAATGGATTACGTACGATAATCGGAAGCGTAAAAGATCGTGGATAAAGGATGGTGAGCCATCACAAGCGTTCGCTAAGCCAACATTGACGCCAAAAAAAGTGATGCTGTGTGTATGGTGGGACTGGAGGGGAATCGTCCACTACGAGCTACTTCCAACTGGTCAGACGATTGATTCTCAACTCTACTGTGCACAACTAGAGAGATTACGCCAGGCGATTGAAAGAAAACGGCCCGAATTCATTAATAGGAAAGGTGTTGTCTTCCATCATGACAACGCCCGACCACACACTTCTTTGATGACCCGTCAAAAATTGAGAGAGTTTGGTTGGGAAGTTTTGATGCACCCACCTTACAGTCCGGATATAGCACCCTCTGACTATCATCTGTTTCGATCTCTGCAGAACTCTCTCAATGGAATTAAGTTGGTTTCAAAAGAAGCCTGTGAAAACTACTTGATTCAGTTTTTCGACCAGAAACCACAGAAGTTTTTCACCGATGGGATCATGGATCTACCAAAAAAATGGCGAACCATTGTCGATAATAATGGAGCATATTCGGTTTAAATGAATTCGTCCACGCGCCATGCGGGGACCAGTTGAATTTTACTGAAAAAACGCCACGAACTTTTTCCCAGACCCAATATATATCATTGTGTACAAAATATTACAAATAAAAGTAATCATTTAGTGAATATGTTTCAAGATTAACAAGTATAGAAAGCAATGTTTCAGCAAACTATTATTATATTATGATTGATTATTAAATTAGTAACAAAAACCCACAAAATTTTCTTGGTCCGTCCTAATATATAGTGGTTAGGGTTTGTATATACCTCTAAAATTCATAAATCAGAATCTATATTATATTTGTATAGAAGAACTGGCAAAAAAACAAAAATTAGACTGAATTAGAAATTACGTTTCACAGAAAAAGTTGAAAATTACAAAACAAGTTTGCGTCACCTGTAGTTTAAGATATTGTATCAGTCCCAGAAAGAGATATCAAGAGGATTTTACCTCAACTAACAAACTTTGCAAAAATAAAACGACCGAACGCTTACGATTTATTTAAAATTTTAAATTTCAGTTATTTAAATGTACGCCAATGTGTATAAGGTATTAGATACATAATACTTAATACCTTATATACATTGGCGTACATTTAGGTACGTATGTAGGTTCCAGAATGATACATTTTATCATAACAAAGAAGTGAAATATTTTCTAAAAACACGCAGCTGCTACTTTTGTTACATTTGTGTTATATCGAAAGGACAAATTGCCATTTTGCATCTTAAAGTTTTTATTTTTTGCCAAATGTGTGCAGCAAATAAATGTGGAACGCCCCATAAAATATGCTAAATGTAAAAAAAATACTGCAAAGCCAAAAAGTAAAGGTTTTACAATCAAAAATAACTATATGAGTAATTATTAAAAAGTTAAAAATTAATAATAACTTAATGTTGTATAACTAGAACATAACTATTAATTAACTACTGACTAAACTTCATACAATAATTATTAAACTATTTTAATTACCTTACTGCAAGCAAGGTCCGTGAGATTTTCGTATTCGGATATTTCCGCGGCCATATCTTTCACTGCTGTATCTTCAAGAAGTAATACCAAGAAATACTTAATTTTCGACGATCGAATTCATTTATATAATGAGACGGCACGCTTAAAGATAAGAAAATTTTCCCTCTCTAACTTTATCAGTACAACTCGTAATTATATGTAAATTAAAAGTATAAATAAACTTTTCCACCGTAACACTGCACTTTGTACAAATGTACTGGAATTATTTTAAAACATTTAAAGCAATGTATGTAGATATGAACGCGTCTGTAATCTAACATTAAAGCGTTTAATAGTCAACGATTGGAATCATCGGTTTGCCTTTAATCAAGAAGTGATATAATATTTATTGTTTGCTATAATTAGAATATTCGTTATCGTTATCATCAAAAAGATAAGGTCGAAAGACATTTTCTTTCATTAGTAATACAGTAGAACCTGGATTATTCGGGTTATTGACTACAACATTACCGGACAGTCGAAAAGCATTGAAAACCAAAAATGCACACAAAAGAGAAATATGTAGATATATACACATATTGGGATATATATTTTTACATAGATGCAAACAGGTTAAGCTACATACGTAAAGGGTGTTTCAAATTTCGCGGTTTTTTTTAAAGAATAAATAAAACACATAATTTCCATTCACTTTCGAAAACTTTTTATTGGTAATTGAAGTATCAGTTATGACATTTATATGCGAAAAATAATATCTGCAAAATGGCCTCCTCTTGTAACTCCGCAGACGTACATTCTTTTGTTAAAATTTTCAATGACATTTTGACATAATTGAGGCTCTATCTCACCAATGACACGAATAATTTCATCTTTCAAAGCAGGAATTGATTGTGGATTGTTTTTATAAACCTGACTTTTCACATAACCCCAAAGAAAATAGTCTAACGGTGTCAAATCACATGATCTCGGTGGCCAATTAACATCACCGTTTCTTGAGATTACACGTCCAGGAAATTTTTCTCTCAACAAATCAATTGATTCGTGTGCAAAGTGAGGTGTAGCGCCATCCGGTTGAAACCACATATCCTCTAGATTAATATTCATTAATTCAGGCCACAAAAATTCGGTTATCGTCCGACGGTATCGCTCACCATCAACAGTTACAGCTTCACCAGCAGCATTTTCAAAGAAGTAAGGTTGATTTACACCACCTGACCATAATGCACGCCAAACTCGTTTAGGATGCATAGGTTTCTCATGAATAATTCGTGGACTTTGCTCACCCCAGATATGGCAATTTTGTTTATTAACACAGCCACCAAATTCAAAATGTGCCTCACCGGAAAACATTATTTTTTGAGAAAAATCAGCTGGTTGTTCATTGATGAAATTGACAAATGAATGACGTTTTAAATGATCTAATGGCTTCAGTTCCTATATTATTTGAACCTTATATGGCTTCAGAGCTAAATTCTTGTGTAAAATACGCCATGTTGTTGATCCACTAAGTCCAAGTTGTTGTGAACGTCGTCTAATGGACATTTCAGGATATTCAGCAACACTTTCATGAACCAAACCAATATTTTCTTGTGAACGACCATTACGACTGTATTTTTCACTTTTATGATCTTCTACGGAACCGGTCTCTTGCAATTTTTTAATAATTCGACCAATAATGCTTTCAGATGAACAATTATGTAAACCATAAAATTCTCGTAATTTTCTAGAAACTCTTTTCACAGAACGCTGATTTTCATAAAATAATTCAACAATTTGAACGCGTTGTTGTACCGTGTACGAAGCCATTTTTATAAATGTCATACATCGCACTTTTTAAATGCCCACATACCCAGACAAATTCAATTTCAAACACGGTATATATACTGCACTTCATTGATTTTTACGTACAGTACTGTGCAAAAGAAAGAAGCACCTAACAATATTTTCCAAAACTTATTTATCAAATCGTTTTTACTAATAATTATTGGGTTAATTTAATTTATAATACTTAATACATCTTTCCAAGAACGATCCACTTATTGGTAGAAATATAATCACTGGAAATTTCCAAGTTTATAACATCATACTTCCGCGTAGGGGCGAGATCGACCTCCTGATAAGAGGATTAAAATAATAAATTTTATTGCACCACAATGCTCTGCAATAAAATTTCAAGGGAGAAGTATTTATCTATAAGATTTTGAATTTAATTCAGTTGTAGAAACGATACACAGCGATTCTACAATAGAGATTATGTTGAAAAATAAATATATTTCTTTCCAAAATTTTTGTATTTTGTTTGTTGGGTCGAGTATTTCTGTGACCGCCCTCGTAAAGTTCGCAGTTACGAGATTGGAATCAAGGTTTAATGATCTATCGTACATGGAAACGCCAAGAATTAACATACTTTTTAAAACTCCATTAATGCACTCGGCTAGGAACTTGAACCTCTTCCATCGACGTACTGTTTGATGCGGTGTTTTTCGTAGTATAGCTTGGTATTTGTATAGCTTTTTCATTATTTGCATTGTTTTTTATTGCATTGTCAATGTAATATTTCCTTTTGTAAGTACTTACCCCGCTTGGAGTTTCTCTGTTGGGTAATTTATAAATATTATTATTATTATTAAAGCATTAAAAATTGACCAAGCGCATGCGCCAAACGCCAACGACTGACAGCTATTTATCGTGAAGCCTTCTCTTTCGAATGCAGCTCCTCTCGCCTCTGTAAACAAATCAGTATAGCCGTAGCCTTCGTTCGCGTTAGAGTTGTTTTTTTTTTGTTTCGCCGGAAAAAAGTTAAGTAATTATTAATCAACATTATTACCTTCACGTTCTTGCTCAACTCCATGAAAGAATAAGGAAAAACGACCCGAATTGTGGAAGGCCAAGACATGAGTTTTCCACCAAGACAATGCACCGGCTCATTCCGCATTGTCAGTCAAGAAGTTTCTAGCCAAGTGCAGCATCCCAGTGTTAGACCATCCGGCTTATTCGCCGGATCTTGCGCCGTGCAACCTCTACCTGTTTCCTAAGGTGAAATCTGATTTAAAGGGAACAAAATTTGAGTCCGTTGAAGCTGTGATAGCGAAAGCGGCACGCGTCCTGAAGCAGCTGACAGAAGAAGACTTCCAGCACTGTTTCGAATAATGGAAGATTCGCATGGAGCGTTGTAGGGATAGAGGAGGGGTGTATATTGAAGGTGATAATAAGTAAATATGTATGAAATCAAAATAAAATATTTTACAGCGTCAGTCTTGTTATTTAATAGCCGTACCTCGTATTAACGTATTGAATTATTTAAAACAAAAATAAATGATGCTTGTTTTAAAATAGGAGCTGTAGCAAAATTTTCCCTTGGATGAACAAATGAATTCCATACATCCGGTCCGAATAATCATTTACCATACTGACGATTCTTTTAAAAGCGCTTCTACCAAAGAATTTATGACAATGTTTTAGTATTTATCGGAAGACGATATAAACGTCGTAATGCGTAGAATTGTAAGATGAAAAAATGGGTTTTAATTGTAGCTTTTCGGTTTCCTATAAAAAGGAGATTGTAACCTGTATTGTACTTGCTCGGTAACAGACGAAACAACCGTCACTAGTCGCAGTAATTTATATAAACTGGACAATCGGAACATCTGAACAATTTGCAGATGAATGTGGATAAATGCAGAGTTGTAACATATACGAGGAGGATTAACACAGTAATTTATAATTATACACTTAATGGTCTTTCTCTTATTAGATGCACTGAAATAAAAGACGTGGGTGTTTACTTTGATTCCAGCTTACCTTTGTTAAGCACATCAATCACATAACCGCGGCGGCTCTGAGGGTGCTGGATTTCGTGATAAGGAATTCTCATTGTTTCAGTATTTCTACGATTAAGCAGCTGTACATGACGTATGTGGGTTCAAGGCTGGAGTATGCATCTTTGATCTGGCATCCTTATTATGACATTCACAAATTGTCACTTGAAAGAGTTCAGAGAAGGTTTTTAAGGTTTTTGTGTTTTAGGGTGGGGTGGTGTGTGTCCTCCGCGAGGAGTCGAGAACTCTTTTCTTCTAAATAAGTTTGGAATGGAGTCCTTGGAAGTCACACGTCAACAAAACAGAAAAAGTTTGTATTTAACTTGGTTAGAGGAAATATATTGGGTTGGCAACTAAGTACTTTCGGTTTTTACTGATAGAGAGCGTTGCTTTATTTTTTGTAGAACGTATGTTAGTGCTGCACTTTACCGTTTGTCGCGTGATACTAGTCACATTGACGTAACTTCAGAAGCAAGTAGTGCGTGATTTTTATTAAAGCTATTAGTTGTGGGTTAATTTTAATTTTGGAGTGCAGAAACGAACATTTTCGTCATATTTTACTATTTTATTTCCGTAAAGGAAAGAAAGCTGCTGCGGCTCACAAAAAGATATGTGAAATTTATGGTGCTAATTGCTTAACAGAGCGCACGTGTCAGAATTGGTATAAAAAATTCCGTTCTGGAGATTTTTGACTCAAAGATGAGCAACGTTTTGGTCGGCCTACTGAAGTTGATGATGACCATATCAAAGTCATAATTGAAGAGGATCGTCATATAACTGTTCGAGAGGTTGCGGAGAGACTACATGTATCGCACACAACAATTGAAAAACATATAAAATGTCTTAGGCTAGTTAAGAAGCTTGATATTTGGGTACCTCACTAGTTGAAAGAAATTCATTTAACACAAAGAATCAACTTTTGCGATATGCACCTTAGACGACATGAAACCGACCCTTTCTTAAAAAGAATCATCACTGGTGATGAAAAATGGGTCCTGTACAGTAACATAGTTCGAAAACGATCATGGAGCAAACACGATAAACCAGCTCAAACCACATCGAAAGCTAAATTGCATGCAAAAAAGATCATGCTGTCAGTTTGGTGGGATTACAAAGGTGTTGTGTTTTTTGAGCTGCTTCCAAGGAACCAAACGATCAATTCTGATGTTCACTGTCAACAATTAATAAAACTGGATGAAGCAATCAAAGAAAAACGGCCAGAATTGTCAAATCGGAAAGGTGTAGTTTTCCACCAAGATAATGCAAGGCCTCACACATCTTTGGCAACTCGTGGGAAACTATTGGAGCTTGGCTGGGAAGTGATGCCACATCCCCCATACAGCCCTGATCTAGCACCATCTGATTACCACTTATTTCGAAGTTTGCAGACTTCTTTGAATGGTAAAACTTTCACAAATGACGATGACCTTCACTCGCACCTGGTTCAGTTGTTTGCTGATAAGGACCAGAAATTTTATGAGCGCGGAATCATGCAGCTGAAAGAAAGACGGCAAAAGGTCATTGAGCAAAATGGAAAATATATAATTGATTAAAAACTATTCTTTGTTTAAAAAAAAAGTGTTTTATTTTATACTACAAAACCGAAAGTACTTAGTTGCCAACCCAATAGTTTGTGCTCATTTGCTATCTCAGCTTAATTTTATGGTACCCCGAGTGTCGGCTAGACATAGCCATTGCTTTTATATCGAAACATTTAGTACCAATATTGGTTTCAATTTCCCATTAGCAGTTGCATGTCGTGCCTTCAACGGTTTGTCGGACCATTGCGATATAAATTTTGATTCCTTGTGGCGGATACTGGCTGTCGCTAGGGCGCGTTTGTGTTAATTTTCTTAATTATGGGTGTATTTGTATTCATTTATATATTTATTTTCATTTTGCTTTTTTTTAATGCACTGTGAACATTAATTAGGTTACTATTGTTTGATTATCTGATGATTTGTATTTTTTTTTATATTTTTTTGGTCCTGTTATTGGATTGTAACAATCTGTTGGACAATAAAGACTTATTATTATTACTATTATTATAATATAATGTGAAATTTAGACAGTGTTTTATTTGTGCTTTAAAAAATAGAAATATTATATCAATGTTCTTTTAAATTGATATCAATTATTTATTTATTAAATATTCAAGTGTCAAGTCAACGACGGAATTAACATCCTTTTTTTAACCCGTATACATTCTTGCTAGTTATGTAAATCGTAAATTCATTTTAGAAAAAAATTTACGATAAAGTTGCAAGATCTTCGAATTTAAGTTATCGTTAACATAAACAAACCTTGTTACACAAGTCGGGCGCGTGAAATCTTGAACCTCGAATACTTTTAATTTAGAGAGACCAGCGTCGATCTAAATATAAACGCGTTTTTAAATATAATTTGGTAATTAAACAAATTGCAAGGCGAAATTAATAAAGAAACATTTAATCTCGGCCAGAAGAGGTTTGTCAAGTGACGCGTTGTTACGTCAATCTCTTAGCTATTGTAACCAAATCAGCACACCTAATTATTATAACAATTATAATTGGAAATGTGCATATAAAATACAGTGAAAATATATGCATCGTGTGTGTGTATCGTAATACGGTTCCGGTTGTTAAAATTATATAGTGATAACAAAAAAATGCTGATTAGAAACAGTCATCCATCGTCGGCCAATTCCTTATCATGTACTTGTATATATTTATCTGCATCTTATTAACAGACTTTTTTATAAACGTATGACTGACTATAAATTATAAGCGATAATAAAAATTATATATTCTCAAAATTAAGTTACAAGTTATATGCGTGTATTTAAATTAGAAAAAAAAAAGAAATGTCTAGTCAATTGTACATGTGTAGCTTCATGTCAAGCTTCGTCTTACACCAGATTGTTTTGTTATTAGTCCGTATCAAGAATTCCGTAGCACTGAAACATAAATTTTCTAATACGTTTGACTAACTTTTGGCATCTGAATCTAAAAGTGACCCCGGTTTTTCACACCTCCTTTTTTAAGCTACAAAATACCCTCTCCTTGCCTCAAAAATCATACAAAGGAAAATAAAGAAAAAAAATTACCAAATATACACTCGCAGGGAATAATTTAATTCATGCAAAGCCTATACGAGGGTAGCCGTTTATATTTCGGGAACTGGCAACATTGATAGTGTTGCGTCCGATCTGATGATTGCATCGTGAAGTTTGTCATTTTTGACAATATATTTAGCTTGACAGTTTCATTATCCGGTCGCCATTTCTGTTGTTGACAGTAACTTGAAAATTTTATGTCAGCGAAAAAATGGAATTAACTCCCGAACATTTTCATGCGCAATCATAACTTGCAGCGTGGATTATCTCAACAAGAATGCATCGACGAGCTGAGTTCTTTAAATGGTGATGAAGCACCATCGAAACTACAGTATATCGTTGGTATAGTGAATTCAAACTTGGACGGCGTTCTTTGAAAGATGAATTTCGGGAAGGTCGTCCCGCAAATGTTGTTGTGTCGGAAAACATTAATGCAGTGTTTGAATTGATAATCCAAGACCGTCATGTGACATACCGTGAGATCGAGGCATCGCTAGGTATTACTAACACCAGCCGTTAGGAAGCTATGTTCATTTTGGGTTTCACATAATTTGACAACAGCTCAAAAAAAGGACTCGCGTCGATTGGTGCCAAGAAATACATAAAAACATACAACGGCGGTGCTTCCAAGAACACTTATAATGTCGTGACAGGTGACGAATCTTAGATCTATACGTATGAGCCCGATAGTGAACCACAGCCGACTGTGTATGTATTCTAAGGTGACCCAAAACCAAGAAAAGTTGTTCGCGTTCGAAGCACATCAAAACAAATAGTCGCCTGTTTTTTCGGAAAAACCGGTCACGTTGTAACCGTGCCTTTAGAGAGTTTTAGAACGGTCAATTCCGAATGGTACACAACTATTTGTTTGCCAAAAATTTATGAAGAAATAAGGACAACAAACCGAAAACTATAAATCATTCTTCACCATGACAGTGCGAGCTTTCACAGGTCGGCTCAAACAATTGAATATTTGACCGGGCAAATCATTGAATTGATGAGCCATTCACCGCACAGCCCTGATCTAGCACCCTGTGATTTCTTTTTGTTCCCACACGTGAAAACTTCGTAGTCAACGGTTTTCTACGCCGGAAGAGGTAGTTGAGGCATTCAAAACTCGCAGCACTGTTTTTCGGGTTGGTTTAAACGAATGCAAAAGTGCATTGATTTTCAATGTGAATATTTTGAAAATCAATGAAACTATTACCCACACAGTCGACTACTGTTTACTATCGGGCTCATACGTATAGATACAAGATTCATCACCTGTGACGACTATATAAATGTTCTTTGAAGCACCGCTATGGTATTTTTTGTGAATTTTTTGCCACCAACCGATGATGCCACGATCTTACGGTATGTCACATGACGATCTTGCATTATCAATTCAGACACTGCATTTAATGTTATTTTATAGGCTATATTACCGAAAAATTTCCGATTGGTCCTCGTAACTTAGTGTATTTATGTAATTCCATATTCATTATTTCGAATTAGAAAATAGTATTTTACGAAATTATGACTACATTTTATATAGCAATTAATTAAATTGTGAGTTGACAATTTCCTTGTCGAACTGAAATTAGTAAATCAAGTCGATTATAATCAGCTTTTCAGAATTAAGGAGCTATTGTAATCAATTTTAGAACAACTCAATTATATGGGCACAGCTATAGAAGATTCTGATATCTTTGTAATAAATTAAATGAGTTACATGTAATAAAATTTACATAGTTATCGATGAAAAGACATTTCGAGCTCGTTATCACCGTCACCTTTGGTATATCAGTACAATTTACATATGTATTATCTTAAAAATGTACAGGTGATAAGTTCATAATGAATCCAACATCTAGCAGTCTAATACAAAAAAAACTCATATCAATTGTCAAATTAAAATATAATTTACTAACGTAATTGATGCGGTTTGAAGGAGTTTTTTGCCTTTTTTGATACAAAGGGTGCTAGGAAAGCTTTGTAATACAGCTTTGTTTACTTAATTTTTTCAAAGTAATTTCCTCTACACTCAATACACCTCTCCATCCTCCGAAAACAATTTTTAATCCAGTTCTGCCAAGTTTCATTAGGGAGTAAAGCGCACTCGTTGTCCCAAGCCCGCAGAAGGTCCTCATCACTGGAAAACCGCTTCCGTTTTAGCTTCATTTTCACATGCGGGAACAGTGCAAAGACGCAGGGAGCAAGATCTGGACTGCAGGGAGGGTTCTCGAGAAGTATCAATCCTGTCGTGGTGAAATATTCGGTGCAGGCTTTGGTGCGGTGAGCTGGAGCATTGTCGTGATGGATGAACCAGGTGTCAATCTTGACTTTGGCCGCAGATTCTTCATAGATCCAATGACTTTAGGCCGGCACTGTTCAGTATACCACTTAGCTGTGACTGTCTTCTGTGTGTCCAAAACGACGCGTTCCAC
The DNA here is from genome assembly GCA_031893035.1 of Dermolepida albohirtum. Taxonomy (NCBI): domain Eukaryota; kingdom Metazoa; phylum Arthropoda; class Insecta; order Coleoptera; family Scarabaeidae; genus Dermolepida; species Dermolepida albohirtum. The sequence continues at coordinate 19,103 of JAVIWB010002441.1, read as the reverse complement.
AATTACACTCGATTTGAAAAATACATCATTTTCTTCTTTACAGATCGGGATTTTCTGACAACTACGGGTGTGTCCTCATCATCAAAGACCTAAACTTTGTTTTGAGCTTTGGTCGGCACATCGTAATAGTACAGCCAAGTCTCGTCATCTGTCACGATGTTGTTCACATACCGAGATTGTCCCTTATTAAACTTTTTTAGCATCTCCCGGCACCAAGTCACACGTCGTGTCATCTGCTCTTCAGTCAGTGGATGCGGCACCCAGAGAGAACAAAGTTTATTCACATGCAAATCATGCAGAATCGAACAAATTGCTGGTGCATTTAGGCCTGAAGTACCCTCTATCTGTTGGTAGGTCACTCGCCTGTCCTCGCCAAGCGTTTTCCTCACAGTAGTAACGTTTTCCTCCGTAACTGACGTTCGTGGCATTCCCGGCCCCTCAGCATCCTCTACAGTTAAATTTCCTCGTTGGAATTCTCTATACCACCTGAATATCGTTGTGCGATGTGAACAAACATCACCTAGTGCAAGAGTTATTACTTCGAAGCACCGGTCTATGTTTAAACCACGCACGAAATTATAACCCAAAACTGCCCTTATCTCATTTCGTGACCACGATGCCATCGCAAGCACTTTACACTCTCACTGCTAATAAATAGCTGAGCCCATCGACATGGCGCGGCGGCTACTATGCACGTATGAACATGTCTCAATATGCAACAACAAGCAGCTTCCTACGATTAATTGTTGCGTCATATTGCAAAACTTTCCTAGTACCCTTTGTATATTCAATTAACAACAGTCTTCAACAATATTTACCTACGCCGTGCACAAATATATCAGTTCAAAATCATTAAAATTGATTGCAATAATGGCGATGACTAGCATTTTACGTTTAGCGACTTTTTTTTGTAAATTATTCACAAACGTATTAAATTTTGTATATTCTTTACATTACTTGCAGTTCGGTTTCTTTTTTCTTTTGGAATAAATGAATAAAATTATTTAATTTTGATGAAACTAACCAATATTTTAGAAGGTAAGATCGCTAGAAAAGGTTGCTCATATCAATCTCCTAAAATTATAATCTCTCCCTTTGACTTTTACTTACGATAGAATTTAATGAATATTGATTTATTTCCGTAACGTAGCAGAGAAATTTTATGTCAACATACGTTCATTTAAACACGTGTAATAACATGAAAGTATTGAATACACTAGAACAGCGTTTATACGAGGGCGATCCCAGAAGTACCCGACCCAACAAATAAAACAAAATAATTTTGGAAAGAAATATATTTTAAAACATATTCTCATTTCAGCTCTATACACTTTTCCCAGCGGTTTTCAATAAGTTCGATACCCTTTTTATAATACGAACTGTCTTACGTCTCAAAATAGCCATTAACTGCCGACATCACTTCTTCATCGTTGGAAAATCGTTGACCGCTGAGTCATTTTTTCAAGTTTGGGAACAGAAAATAATCCGAGGGGGGCAAATCTAGCGAATAGGGTGCATGAGGTAGCAATTCAAATTTTAATTCATTAATTTTGGCCATTGCAGTAACGGATTTGTGAGCTGGTGCATTGTCTTGATGAAACAACACTTTCCTTCTTAGCAAAATGCGGCCGTTTCTGCTTGATTTCTTCGCTCAAACGTTGCAATAAATTCGCATAATACTCGCCGTTGATAGTTTTCCCACTTTCAAGATAGTCATTGAAAATTATTCCACGCGCATCCCCAAAAAAACCAATGCCATGACCTTGCCTGCAGACGAAACGGTCTTCGCCTTTTTTGGAACCGCTTCTTCCTTCTGAGTCCATTGTTTTGATTGTTCTTTTGTCTCGGGTGTGAAGTGATGGACCCATGTTTCATCTATGGTTAGGAAACGGCGCAAAAATTCTGCTTTGTTGCTGTGAAACTTCGCTAAGCACTCAATTGAAATATTTTCACGACAATGTTTTTGCTCGAGCCACTTTGTGGATTTTCTTCACCATTTCTGGAGTCGTCACCTCATTTGGTCGACTACTGCGGTAAGTTTATTGGGTGAAATGGACCAATGTCATGACCTGTAAGGTCACCAGTTATAAATCCTCTTGATTTCTTTGGTTGGGGTTTTTTGAAAGAAAAATTTATGCAATGACCAGGAAGTAATAAACAGAAGGAAGGCCATATATGTATATATACAGGGTGGTCAGAAGTTTGAAGAGATTCGTCAGGTCGGTCGATTCTATGATTGTTCTGTGTACAGATATATATATATATATATATATATATATATATATACCGTGCATTCATTTTACCTAGCTACGAAAACTGTACCACATTATATTAGGGTCTAGCTGCCGAATACCGATCAGAATGTAAAGTGGTGGGGCGCGAGTCATTTGAATCACGACTATAATTGACTACTGATCGTACTAGCTGCAGCCCTACCACTAATTTGACTTTAGGCGTATCGATATCGTATTAACGGTCATTCGTGGTTTGCATTTGGGAGAGTGTGTTACGGTAAAACTTTTAAATTTAAATATTTTTTTAATTGTATTACTTCGATAATGTATACAATGGAAGAAAAAATTCAAATGATAACATGGGCTTTGAAAGGTAATTCTTTACGGCGTATCCAGCGCCTTTTCTCTGAAAAGTATGTAGATCGTCCCTTTCCTGCATTAACAACAATATCATTAGTAGTTAAAAACTTTAAATCAGAAGATTGCATTTTGGGATTTAAATGTCATAGAATACGGAGAATAAATAACGATAAAGAAATGCAGGAAGTCATGGTACGCGCAATGGTCGAAGAAAATTTCAATATTACTATATCTAAGAGAAGAGATAGGTATTAGCGTGGGTAAAGTTCATAAGATATTAAAGAAAAATAAATACACATCCTATAAGTACCAAACTCATCAGGAAATTTTTCATGCTTATCAACACCGCAGAATGGAATTTTGTGAAACTGTAATAGAACGTGTAAATGCGAATGAACACTTCATTGAGACTATCGTGTTTACCGATGAATCCACGTTTCCGTTGCACGGTAAACACAATACAATATCGAACACCAATTCCAAATTATTAATCCTCTTGTACTGGCCAATGTTCGAAATGAATTTTATAATAGATTGGGGTACTGTTTAGCGCAAGCAGGAGGGACATTTGAGAATTTAATTAATTGAATTTATTTTCTGTATTTAAAAAGTATTTTATAAGTTTTGGCAAGCTATATTTATTTTCTGTTTAAAGAGTATTTTTTAAGTTCCGAGAAGTTATTTTATTTTTTAGCTTCTTTAAGAGTTTTTTTTTTATTTTTAAACGTTTTATTAGAAAACGTCTTTTAGTTCAATGCGAAACTTATTGTAAAAATACCTAATCGTACAGTTAAAAGTAATTATAATTTATTAATTTTTGGACGTAAACAATTTGGACAGTCAGTGACAGACCTTCCGCTAAGTACCACAAACAACTACTTAATCTGTAATCTGTAGTCATATAATATGATACGGTGTTAGCATTTTAATATGAAAGCACGGTATATATACTTACATATATGGTTAGAGATTGAGTTTTTTAATGTTTTTTTTGGAAACGAAGGAATTACTTCAGTGGTAGAAATTATAATTGATATAGTTTTGATCTGCTTTTGATGCCGGTGTTGTATCTTTCCTGCAGAGGGATATATTTATTTATTATTATTTTTACTATTTAAAGATGAATCGTTGATTCCGAAGGAGGTTCGCGTACTCTTGAAATATCGACAAGTATTAATAATTGATTAAAGACTTTCAAAATAAATCTCTAAAAAATGTTTAGAAGTGCAATTCTCGTCCTGACCTATGTATGTATCACCCTGTATTACTTAATCATATCACATAACAAAAAAAGTGCTAATATATTCCGATTTATTACATAACCAAAAGAAATCGAGAAGTTATGGCATGAGCTACTACAACAAGATGAAGAAAGAAGGCACGCATCTTTTATTGTAATATATTTTAACGCGTATTTACATTGTAGTTGGACTAGACTGGCACCTGAACGCACTTGTAAATTATTGAAACATACACAAGCTCTAATGTAGTAGTCTTCCCAACCAATGGTATATTAGAAAGGCCACGAACACTTTCTACAAGCAGACAATCGAAAGCAGTCTGTACTTCGCGACATTAACGTGTAACAATTGTTTCGTCTTGTGCGATTTTATTTTCGTTCGACTATGTGGAATAGGTGAACATACCTGTCACAATTTCTTTTCGGCAACGCGTCGTTTCCCGAACAGAAAAAAACGGACGTTAAAAGAGGTTAATTCGTATGGTCACATAATTGTGTTCGAAATTAAACGTAGTTTTAATAACCCACTTCAGTGCAGTAAATTTCAAAATGTTATTATGTCGACCATGTCCATTTCATAAACACGGAAATTTGTGGCTCTCGACTCAAGCATAGGTAAATATATTGTTGTGTTCATTCCATGTGGTTATGCGATGGGAGTTTTCGTAATCTGAGAAACTACGTCTTCGCGTAGATTTAATATTTCTTTTATATTAAACCCGTGCGAAAGTTATCTTTTAATCAAATATAAAAAAAAACTATATAATTTCGATATTTCGGAATGCACGAACTTTTAAAACGATGTAGTAGGATATTGTTAGAGTTGGAATACTGAAGTACTGTTGTCGTCAAATATTCGTAAATTTTGAGAATTTGGCTGGTAAATGAAACTGAGGCAGTGAAAAAAATATTCAGCGTTCGAATACTCTATAATTTTAAAGTAAACAATGATCGAAAGGAATTTGATTTAGGTCATATTCACTTTTTCCGAATTGGAAATCAAATTTCTACTAATTAAAACCCACAACAGAAGAAAAGAACTAGAAACAAACTCTATACTGGAGTATATACAGCCGGTTTCGCATATTATTATATTTTTATCGCTTTTTACATCGTATACGAGAATAGCCGTTTATATTTCGGGAATAGCAACCAAAAACACAATTTTTATTATCGAAAATAGTTTTATTGCTTTCCAAAATATTCTCCTTTAAAATCAATGCACTTTTGCATTCGTTTAAACGAACTCGAAAAGCGTTGCTGCCACTGTGAAGGTGGTGTCTCCAAAATATGAGCTTTGAATGCCTCAATTGCCTCTTCTGGCGTAGAAAACCCTTGATAACGAAGTTTATTCTTCACGTGTGAGAACAAAAAGAAGTCACAGGGTTCAGCAATTCATTGTTTTGCCCGGTGAAATGCTCGATTGTTTGAACCGACCTGTGAGAGCTCGCATTGTCATGGTGGACAATGATCTGTCGTTTTCGGTTTGTTTTCTTTATTTCTTGAAAAACTTTTGGCAAACAAATAGTTGTGTACCATTCGGAATTGACTGTTCTACAACTCTCTAAAGGCACGGTTGCAACTTGACCAGTTTTTCCGAAAAAACAGGCGACCATTTGTTTTGATGTGCTTCGAGCGCGAACATCTTTTGTTGGTTTTGACTCATCTTGGAATACCCACATAGTCGACTGCTGTTTACTATCGGGCTCATACATATAGATCCAAGATTCGTCACCTGTGACGAATTTATATATGTTCTTTGAAGCACCCCCATTGTATTTTTGTGCATTTCTTGGCACCAATTGACGCGAGTGTTTTTTTGAGCGGTTGTCAAATTATGTGGTACCCAACGTGAATATAGCTTCTTAACGGCTAAATGTTCATTCAGGATCTTATGCACGCTAGTGTTACTGATACCTAGAGATGTCTTGATCTCACGATATGTCACATGACGCTCTTGTATGATCAATTCAGACACTGCATTAATGTTTTCCAACACAACAACATTTGTGGAACGACCTTCACGTAATTCATCGTCCAAAGAACGCCGTCCAAGTTTTAATTCACTATACCAACGATATACTGTAGTTTTCGATGGTGCTTCATCACCGTATAAAGAATTCAGCTCATCGATGCATTCTTGTTGAGATAATCCACGCCTAAAGTTATGAAAAATAATTGCACGAAAATGTTCGCGAGTTAATTCCATTTTTTCACTGACATAAAATTTTCAAGTTACTGTCAACAACAAAAATACCGACCGGATAATGAAACTGTCAAGCTAAATATAATGTCAAAATTGACAAACTTCACGATGCAATCATCAGATCGGAGGCAACACTAACAGTGTTGCCAGTTCCCGAAATATAAACGGCTACCCTCGTATAAACTGTAGAAATTTTTTGTAAAAAATTTATTAGTGAACCTCGAACTCATCAACTAATTCATCTAATCACTCGACCACAAAGAACCAGTAATACCCCAGTTTACTAATATGCCATAAATTGCATTATGGAAACAGATATTAAATGAAACCAACGCTAGATTTTAATTGTATATAATTATGCGCTTTTACGATGTGAAACTGAAAAATTCAACTACAACGCTTATTGCATGCCAGTCAAAATTTCGAATGTGTTTAATTATTTAAAAAATTAATATTGGATTGCGAATTTCGAGATGTAGGACTTTCTATTTAGACACTTTATTCATATTTATTATAAAAAAATATGGTGAAACGTACGGTTACGTTTACCAGAATGGTGGTCGTTGTAATCGGTTTTAATTTCTCATCAAATCATCCTTGTATATACAAGGTAACCTATAATATATACAATCGTCTTGTTGGATCCCCACGCTTCCACCTATACTTTCAAAATGACTTAATTGCATACAGGGTGGTGAAAATGTAATGCCATATTTAGTTAATTTCAAACCGTTATTGGTTTTTCCAGAACACCTTGTATATTTTTTCTATTGTTTTCATTTTTTAAATAAACATAACTAAATAACTAAACCGGTACGGTGTGTGTTAAACTGATAGAAAATAACCGGTCACATACAGATTAATTCTTATGAAGTTTTGCTAAAAATTTCACAGCCATCCTCGCAAGAAATTAAATGAATTTAATTCAAAACTGGAAGCGATAGATATAGAGAACTATAATACTATTCGAAAGAAAATAAAACTGTGTATCGGAATGTGGAAAAATATATAGGGCGTTTTGTTTTCAAAAAAAGAACTTGTAGTAGTTTGAATTTAAGTAAATTTGACATTAAATTTTCACCACCCTGTATGCATTTAAGCAACTTTGAAAGTAAATAGTGGAAAGCTTGGAGATCTTACATTTCTATCTGTTAATTTTATCGCTCTACCTTTCGTACTGTGAAATGCGTAGTCCTTTTTTTGTGAAAAAAATTAAATATTTCAAAAACAAGTTGACTATTGAGGTGAAATTCCATTACACTGGCATGGATTTAGTTATTGTTTTTCGTTTTCCTATATAAAGGAGATTGTAACCTGTATTGTACTTGGTCGATAATGTCCTAACAGGCGAAACTAATCGCAATTTCGAAAACAAGTAATTTTTGGAATAAGAAAACTTTGTAAAAGTCCACCTAAAATTTTACGTAAATAACAAAATTGTGTTAATACGCAAGGTGTTCGAATTAAATTAAGAAAGATGATGATAACTTCCAGTATAACCGAAACTGTTACATGGGTGCTATCAACTTGTTCGAGAGTGCATGCCCAAAAACACCTAAAATTTTCAAAATTCAAACCGAAGTATTCTCTGAAATAATCTAATGAGTGGTAGGTGTGGGACAGCTTGTAATGGGTGGGCCATCTATCGGTTTAAATTTGAACCACCGGTTATTTCGAATCTGGCAATACCTATGTCATTCTATTCTGTCACAAAATTCAGTATATTATCTCCACTGAACGAAATGAATCGATTTACGCTTGAGCAACGTTGGGATTTATTGGAAATTTATTTCCTAAACAAAGACAACTGGTCGGAAATTGCACGAAAATGTAGTACAAAATTTGGTCGCAGAGAAGGACCAACAGTGCTCGGTATACGCAAGTTTATTGCTAAAGTTCATGAAACTGGTTTCATTGTTGATACGCCAAGATGTGAGCATGCTCGTACAGTGCGTGCACCAGAAAATATCGAAGATGTGGCTGAGAGTGTGCGTGAAAATCCATGAACATCAACTCGTCATCGTTCTCAAGAATTGAACATTTCACGCACCAGTTTACGTCGAATTTTGCGTAAAGATCTCGCTATGACGCTTTACAAAGTTCAATTGGTTCAAGAGTTGAAGCTTCGCTTCGCTAGATGGGCCAACGAGAAACTGCACGATGATGTCGATTTTGCCAAAAAAATCATCTTTTCGGATGAAGCTCATTTTCATCTTGGTGGGTACGTTAACAAGAAAAATTGCCGTATTTGGGGCTCAGAAAACCCACGCGTGGTCTTACAGAAGCCAATGCACCCATTACGAGTGGCCGTTTGGTGTAGCTTGTGGAACAGAGGCATCATTGGCCCATATTTCTTTGAAAATGAGGACGGCGCAACCATTACGGTCAATGGAGACACCTATCGCACTAAGATAACCGATTTTTTTGTGCCCGCTCTTGATGGTATTGAAGTGAACAATGTTTGGTTTCAACAGGATGGTGCAACTTGCCACACATCTCATGCCACAATCGATTTATTGCGTCAAACGTTTGAAGGCCGTTTAATTAGCCGAAATGGTGATGTCAATTGGCCGCCAAGAAGCTGCGATTTGACATCGTTGGACTATTTTCTGTGGGGCACCGTTAAAGACAAGTGTTATGCCGACAAACCAGAGATAATTTAGCATTTGAAGGCCAACATTCGTGATGGCATTGCCGAGATACGACCCCATACACTCGAAAATTGGTCCGATCGAATGGGGTATTGTGAGGCCAGCCGCGGCAGCCATATGAATGAAATAATATTCCATCTAGAACCGGAACAATTGTACTTCACAACAAAAAAATAAATTTGGCCAAATTTCAAACCGTTTTTGTTTTATTGCATTTTTAAATTTAAACTTTTAAACGGCCCACCCGTTATGTATCTATACTTATCTCTACAAGTGAGAAATATATTTAGGCGTAATTAAAAGAACTACGTGTTCGCTCTTTGAACAGTTCACATAAATTTAAACCTGTTACTATCGATAATTTTTTGTCAATTTCCACGTTATCATTTAAAAATTTGTTCAAAGACACAACAGTAGGCAACGATTTAGGAAAATCACCGCTTTACAACGTGGACAGACACGTTCCCATTTATATAGAGAGATTGGCGAGTTGCTTAATAATTCCTACTGTTTATTTATTTTATTTTTTTTTAACATAATGACCGATGTCTAAGGTCAACAATTAACTAAGTTATGGCAAAATGTGCTGTGAATCGAACTGGTCTTAACTGGAATAAACGTTCGAAGGAAATATCAGCGGCATGCCAATAATATTAGTGTGCGATAAAATGTTAAATTCGTTTTTTTTTTCCTCTCTAACGAGATGTATGTGTATTTAAGCTAAATAAGCGCGTTTAACAAAATAATATTTTACCAGTTTTTAAAAGATATGGAAATTTATGTATCTAGGTTATGTTTGCTTAGAAAGTAAAAGGCTTTGAGATTTAGTGCGATACGTATGCGTGCGCATAATTTTTAGGGAAATTTAACAACTCTGCATACTATAGTTCAGCTTGAGCTTATATATGGAAGCATTTGCTTCGAGAGTTGATATATACGAGGGTAGTTTGACAAGTAGTGAGAATGGAAAAGAAAAACGAATTTTTTAAATATAAAATAATTTTTATTTTTCAATATATTCTCCTAAAAGAGCAATACATTTATTCCAACGGTGCTCCTTATGCCATCTCAAAAATGCGATTCCGGAAGGCTTGCAAAATACTCATTTACGAAGATGATAAGCTCGTCATTAGACGAAAATTTCTTTCCGCCTAGCGCCGTTTTCAATTTTGGAAAAAGGTGGAAGTCGGAAGAGGCTAGATTCGGCGAATAAGGCGCATGCGGTACTAATTGGAAATGCAACTCGTGGATTTTGGACATCGCAACTGTGTTGGTATGCGAGGGAGCGTTGTCTTGGTGAAACAGAATCTTTTTCTTTGCCATTCCTGGCCGTTTAGTACGAATCTCAACATTTAATTTTTGTAGAAGTTCTGCACAATATTATCAGTTTAGTGTGGCACCTTTCTGAAAGTAATCAATGAGCAAAATGCCCTTTGAATCCCAAAAAATTGATGCCGCCACCTTGTCTGTCGATAAAGTGGTTTTCGCTGTCTTTGGGGGTGCAGAACCACGTTCTAACCATTGTTTCGACTGTTGTTTAGTTTCGAGTGTAGTGTAGTGTATCCAAGTTTCATCGCAAGTAACAAATCGCCTACAAAAATCAACCGGATTCCGCTTATAAAGGTCCAAACACTCATTGGAAACGCGCATATGAGTGAACTTTTGATCAGTCGTAAGCAATCGCGGCACCCATCTTGCCGAAAGCTTGGAAAGGCCCAATTCTTTCGTCAAAATGTGGTGTACGCGTTCTGTTGAAATGTTTACTATGTCTGCTATCTCTCTCACTTTGAGTCGTCGATCTTGCGTAATAATATTATGGATTTTTATAATCACTTCCTTAGAAGTCACGATTTTGGGTGCTTCAGAGCGCGCTTCATCAACACAGCTTGTTCTACCACGTTTAAATTCATTTACCCATCTACTTATTGTGGCGGATGATGGAGCAGATTCACCTAATGTTTCCCGTAACTCATCTTTATTTCGGTAGCTTTCATACCCTTATTTACGAAGTATTTAATCACCGCACGATACTCTGAATCATGCAGCTGAAAGAAAGATGGCAAAAGGTCATTGAGCAAAATGGAAAATATATAATTGATTAAAAACTATTCTTTGTTTAAAAAAAAGTGTTTTATTTTATACTACAAAACCGAAAGTACTTAGTTGCCAACCCAATAAATTTTCATATTTTCCTATCTTACAAGATATCAAAGTAACAGGCATCAAAAATTAAAAATATACGTACATGAAGATATTTTGAACGTAATATTAAGTAATTACCACCTATAAAAACGAACGTATATTTCGGTCAATGTATACGAAGAAAATAGGCAAATATAAAATCAATGTTGACTTGAATACTTAATGAACTGAATTATTAACTTCAATCAACACAACATCACTTAAAAGATATGTGATTACCTTTAACTGGCATCAGTTCATAACATTTCTATATTCATGGTCTCTATGATTGCTTTGAATTAAAAATGTATTTGTCCCCGTATTCAGTAATTATCAAAAAATTACGCAGGAACACGTACATCGTGAAAAATCTATAATTACAACTGGCAATTGTTACTGTGCCTTATACCTTGTGAATGAGTCGTTTGAGTTCGATATAATACTAGTACGTGAACATAACCCTAATGTTTTTGCAGAATGTCAGTATAAAATTCAACGTCTATCGACAAACGAACTAATTAAAATACATACATACGTTTTGCAGATTTCAGTGCATTTTCAGTGCCATGGTTTAAAAGAACGATCTTTTAAAATTTGCAGTGCGTGTTAGCGGTATAATAAATTTTTCTACGACGGTTTCGGAAACTTGGTTTTAGTTTGAATTTGTGTGTGACGTTGCTATTGACTTGAGTGATTATTCGGTCGTTGCTATGGAAAGGAAAAGTAGGGAAAATAGCGCCAGCGCGAAAAGCAGGAAGATGTTCAGTTGGAGTAACAACGAATACAAGTAAGTACTACTTTTTGCTGTTTTTTTTTAATCACTTATAACCCGTTCCCACAATAATTTTCGTATTCCGTATACGTATTTCGACAACTAAGTTGTCATCGTCAGCAGATAAACAGTGTCGCAGCTAGAAACTACGGTAAAAACCCGCACGAAACAAAATCCGTACACGATCTGTACCGTCGAAAACCAAAACGCACACTGTATATTCCTTTCGCATAATTTTAAAAAATTGTATTCACTACCTGGGGTATTTTTTCTCACATATATTACGAAACATTCCACATCAGTGTTTCTCAAGCTTTTTTCACGTGGAATACTTTTTTTGTGTAAAAGTATGTTATGTGGAACCCGATTAATGTTAATTTGAAAGCCTTGAATATATGCACGACACTTTAAAGAGATTTTAAAAATAAAATTTTTATGTACATATATAGTAAAAGCTGTTTCAATGAGACATTTCATTTTCAATAGCCCGCCATTTTAACATTTGTCATGACTCAACCTGTAACTACTTGACAGATGATAAGTAAAAACTACGCCATTAATAAAAACGGGACGATATACGCTTCAACAACGCACCGAAATTATTAAAATTCACTACAAGAATGGTGAAAATTTCGCGGTCACAGTTCCCATAACTAAAGCATTTTTGGGTCGTCGTGAAGCACCTTCTCGGCCAGCAATTGTGAGACTGGTGGAAAAATTTGAGCTGTTGGAGCAAGTTAGTGATCTGAAGAATCGAACTCGTGCACGTCGCTCAAGAACAACTGAGAATATTGCTGTTGTAGCCCATAGTGTTGAGGAAAACTCAGGTATATCCATTTCTCGTCAATAGCCCGCCATTTTAACATTTGTCATGACTCAACCTGTAACTACTTGACAGATGATAAGTAAAAACTACGCCATTAATAAAAACGGGACGATATACGCTTCAACAACGCACCGAAATTATTAAAATTCACTACAAGAATGGTGAAAATTTCGCGGTCACAGTTCCCATAACTAAAGCATTTTTGGGTCGTCGTGAAGCACCTTCTCGGCCAGCAATTGTGAGACTGGTGGAAAAATTTGAGCTGTTGGAGCAAGTTAGTGATCTGAAGAATCGAACTCGTGCACGTCGCTCAAGAACAACTGAGAATATTGCTGTTGTAGCCCATAGTGTTGAGGAAAACTCAGGTATATCCATTTCTCGTCGATCTTTGGAATTGAGCATTCCATTGAGTGATGAGGCCCATTTTCACCGCGGAGGCTACGTTAACAAGCAGAATTGTCGCATTTGGGGTTCGGAAAACCCAAGGATTATTATTGAAAAGCCTCCCCATCCTCAACGTGTGACGGTTCGGTGCGGTTTTTGGTCTCGCGGGATCATTGGACCTTACTTTTTCGAGAACGAGGCTGTAGCAACTGTTACGATGAATGGATTGCGCTATCCAACGATGATTAATGATTTTGTATGGCCGGAATTGGAAGATATTAATGTGGACGACGTTTATTTTCGACAGAACGTGCCACACAAGTAACAACCATCGCTCTTTTGCGTGAAAAGTTTCCTGACCTTATGATTTCTCGAAGAAGCGATCATAATTGGCCAGCGAGATCTTGTGATTCAACACATTCAGACTTTTTTCTTTTGGGCTACGTGCAAGATAAGGTCTATGCCAATGGCCCACAAACGATTCAAGCCCTCAAAGATGGAACTCGTGAAGTTATCGAGGACATACAGACGCAAATGTGCGCATTGGTGATGGAAAATTTCATGAAAAGAATATGGTCCTGCAAGCGTAGCCGTGGCGACCATTCGACTGATATTGTTTTCCATTATTAATGGCACACAATTAAATAAACACCCGATGATTTCGCTTAGAAGTACTCGTTTTTTTTACATATCAAAATGAAACCTCTTACTGGAAGACCTGTTAGATATGTACAGAAAGTTATAAAATGCCATAATTTGGTGTTATTATTTATGTGAATAATATTTTATATTTAAACATTCAAACCTTTTGTTCGAATATTCAAAGAAAGGTAAAATCAACAAAAAATACTCCAAAAAACGAAATACAGAACAGTAAACTGACATCGTTCTAAATTTGAAACTGTCACGTATACAAAAATTTCAGTGTGATACATGAAATTGTTTTTTCTTCATACGTAGAACTACTATGTTAGGTTTTATTCACGATAGCTAGCCTCTCATATGCATTACCGTGAATCCAGATGCAACTTTGCCATTAATAATCTGCTGACGATGGCAACTTAGTTGTCGAAAAACAGAGTACGAACAAAGAGGTTTTTTACCTTTTTTTCGATTAATACAATATAGACGTTAGTCTTTTTTTTCATTAATTTTTTACATATTAATTGTTAATTTTTGTTTTTTTGTTCAAATGCTGAATTATATTGGGTTGGCAACTAAGTACTTTCGGTTTTGTAGTATAAAATAAAACACTTTTTTTTAAACAATAGAATAGTTTTTAATCAATTATATATTTTCCATTTTGCTCAATGACCTTTTGCCATCTTTCTTTCAGCTGCATGATTCCGCGCTCATAAAATTTCTGGTCCTTATCAGCAAAAAAGTGAACCAGGTGCGAGTGAAGGTCATCGTCATTTGTGAAAGTTTTGCCATTCAAAGAATTCTGCAAACTTCGAAATAAATGGTAATCAGATGGTGCTAGATCAGGGCTGTATGGGGGATGTGGCATCACTTCCCAGCCAAGCTCCAATAGTTTCCCACGAGTTGCCAAAGATGTGTGAGGCCTTGCATTAACTTGGTGGAAAACTACAGCTTTCCGATTTGACAATTCTGGCCGTTTTTCTTTGATTGCTTCGTCCAGTTTTATTAATTGTTGACAGTAAACATCAGAATTGATCGTTTGGTTCCTTGGAAGCAGCTCAAAAAACACAACACCTTTGTAATTCCACCAAACTGACAGCATGATCTTTTTTGGATGCAATTCAGCTTTCGATGTGGTTTGAGCTGGTTTATCGTGTTTGCTCCATGATCGGTTTCGAACTATGTTACTGTACGGGACCCATTTTTCATCACCAGTGATGATTCTTTTTAAGAAAGGGTCGGTTTCATTTCGTCTAAGGTGCATATCGCAAAAGTTGATTCTTTGTGTTAAATGAATTTCTTTCAATTCGTGAGGTACCCAAATATCAAGCTTCTTAACTAGCCCAAGACATTTTAAATGTTTTTCAATTGTTATGTGCGATACATGTAGCCTCTCCGCAACCTCTCGAACAGTTATACGACGATCCTCTTCAATTATGACTTTGATTTGGTCATCATCAACTTCAGTAGGCCGACCAGAACGTTGCTCATCTTTGAGGGAAAAATCTCCAGAACGGAATTTTTTATACCAATTCTGACACGTGCGCTTTTTTAAGCAATTAGCACTATAAACTTCACATATCTTTTTGTGAGCTGCAGCAGCTTTCATACGTTATACAAAAAATAAAGCAACGCTCTCTATCAGTAAAAGCCGAAAGTACTTAGTTGCCAACCCAATATATAAGTTTTTTACAACTGCATATTTGTGAGAGTTTCGTTGTTAAGTGTTTTTTTTTACTTTCAGGAGAATGATTTTCTTTCAATATATAACATTTTGCATTTTATTATTGTAAATTCTTTACCAGTGTTTTTAGAAAAATTCTTTTGTTATTTTTAAAAGTGTTACTATTTACGTTATGATTATCATTATTAATATCATGGAAAAATTCATCGATTGGTAAACAATAATTCGCTTTTATGCAAGTGTCAAAATTAATATCGTCTTATTATCACGGTCCGATAAACCGGTTTTTTTCAAACATTTTTCTATCATAATTGTATACGTAAATATAACATACTTTTAAATTATTTCAAATTATACGTTTGGGAGAGATATATTATACAGTTTACCTTGTAAGTAAGCCTTCAGGAGTTTTTTTTGTTGTTATTAACTTTAGACTTTAGTTATTTACGTTTCGAAAGATTAACGGCTATGCAACAAAATCTAATTCCAAATACGCATGGTGATTTCTTTATTTATATAATTAATTCCAAATTATTTTAATTTTAAAGCGACAATAATAAGAATTGTTATTCGTTGTTCTTCTTATCGTTAATGGAACTGCGACATCTTTTTTCCCTTTTTTGTTTCTTAAATTATATTGATAAATCAAGTAAGAACAACATAAGTAGTTTTATATACAAAGGGTACTAGGAAAGTTTTACAAAATTAAAATTTTTTTGTATAATTGTACAAAATGTCATAGTTTGACGTAACATTGGTGAAAGATCTAAGATGGCGCCACTAGGAATTACAAAGGATACTAGGAAAGTTTTGCAATATGATGCAACAATAAATCGTAGGAAGCTGCTTGTTGCTGAATGCTGAGACATGCTCGTACGTGCATAGTAGCCGCCGCGCCATGTCGATGGGCTGAGTTATTCATTAGCAGTGAGAGTGTAAAGTGCTTGCCATGCATCGTGATCACGAAATGAGATAAGGGCGGTTTTGCGTTATAATTTCGTGCGTGGCTTAAACATAGACCAGTGCTTCGAAGAACTGACTCTTGCACTAGGTGATGTTTGTCCAGATCGCACAACGATATTCAGGAGGTATAGAGAATTCCAACGGGGAAATTTAACTGTGGAGTATGCTGAGAGGCCGGGAAAGCCACGAACGTCAGTTACGGAAGAAAACGTTTCTACTGTGAGGTAAATGCTTGGCGAGGACAGGCGAGTGACCTACCAACAGATAGAGGGTGCTCCAGGCCTAAATACACCAGCAATTCGTTCGATTCTGCATGATCATTTGCACGTGAAGAAACTTCGTACTCTCTGGGTGCCGCATCGACTGACTGAAGAGCAGATGACACGACGTGTGACTTGGCGCCGGGAGATGCTAAAAAAGTTTAATGAGGGACAATCTCGGTACGTGAACAACATTGTGACAGGTGACGAGACTTGGCTGTACTATCACGATGTGCCGACCAAAGCTCAAAACAAAGTTTGGTCTTTGATGAGGACACACCCGTAGTTGTCAGAAAATCCCGATCTGTAAAGAAGAAAATGATAGCTGTATTTTTCAAACCGAGTGGAATTGTGGAACGCGTTGTTTTGGGCACACAGAAGACAGTCACAGCTAAGTGGTATACAGAACAGTGCCTGCCTAAAATCATTGGATCTATGAAGAACCTGCGGCCAAACTCGAGAATGGACACCTGGTTCCTCCATCACGATAATGCTCCAGCTCACCGCCCCAAAGCCTGCACCGAATATTTGACCACGACAGGATTGAAACTTCTCGAGCACCCTCCCTACAGACCAGATCTTGCTCCTTGCGACTTCGCACTGTTCCGACATTTGAAAATGAAGCTAAAAGGGAGGCGGTTTTCCAGTGATGAGGACCTTCTGCGAGCTTGGGACAACGAGTGTGCTTTACTCCCTAGTGAAACTTGGCAGAACTAGTTTAAAGATTCGTTTCGGAGGATGGAGAGGTGTATTGAGTGTAGAGGAAATTACTTTGAAAAAATTAAATGAACAAAGCTGTATTGCAAAACTTTCCTAGTATCCTTTGTAGTCATTAGTAGGTAGCGTACAAAATAAATGCAAGAAAACTTTTCTATTTATTCAAATATCAATAGGTGTAGGTGACGCAATTTTAAAACTACAAAATTATTACTCATATTAAATATAAATATCATAAATATCAAATAAAATTACAATAATAAATTTTAAATTTATTAATCTACACACACACACACACACATACTATTAATACTGTATTACTCTATGGACAAACCTTTATCGTAAATGTTTAACATGTCCTTACCAAGAACGCGTAGTTTTTCACTTGAGATAGTGAAATGCCAATCTCGTAAGAGCCAGTCAAGTAGGTTAGATTATGCAATCGACCGGCTCTCTCGGACGTTTCATAGAGCGGGAAAGAGAGAGGAAAACCCGGTAAAACTTTCCCTCGAGCCTCGAGCAAATCCTGCAAAAGAAAGTTATCTCCAGATCGTACCAGGTCTGCAATATATGACGTGGAATTAAACATCGACTGGAATCGGATTTTTTGGTTCTTTTCTGTATGTGTTGGCCATGTAAACGTGTCCATTCCATTAAAATGAAATGTATACATTGGCTGACACTTTAAGAAATATTCTGGTAAAAATGATTAAAAAAATTCCTTATTTAAGTATTATAGACATGGTTATTTAGTAATCGTACAATATACGGTGTGGTTTTATTAAAAGGATGTAATTATTTTCCTCTTTATTTTCGTATTTTTTCAAAACATTTTATCCGTAGTATATTTGACATATTCTTCAGCCTTTGTTTGCGGAAATGGTATAATTTATTAAAGTATTTATGAATGGTAATTCAAAATCTACTAAAAAATTAAATAAATGAAATTGCTCGTGACTTTAAAAGGAAAAAAAGAAGCAATGATACGTATATAAGGAATGCTTATAAATTTCCCAGGAATTATTTAGAATTTTTTTATTTTATCCATTATTCGTAAAGAAATTTTTTAAGATAATTTTGGTTTATGTACGAGCGTGCTTCCAGAAGTATCCAACCCAACAAAGAAAACAAATTTTGGAAAGAAATATATTTATTTTTCAACATAATCTCCTGTCAGCTCTATATACTTTTCCCAGCGATGTTCAATAAGTTCGATACCCTTTTTATAATAAGAAATGTCTTGCTAATCAAAATAGCCATTAACTGTCGAAATCAATTCTGTATCGTTGGAAAATCTTTGACCACTGAGCCATTTTATCAAGTTTGGAAACAGAAAATAATCCGAGGGGGCTAAATCTGGCGAACAAGTGCATAAGGTAGCAACTCAAACTTTAATTCATTAATTTTGGTCATTGCAGTAACGGATTTGTGAGCTGGTGCATTGTCTTGATGAAACAACACTTTCTTTTTAGCCAAATGCGACCGTTTTTGCTTGATTTCTTCGCTCAAACGTTGCAATAAGCATAATACTCGCCGTTGATAGTTTGTCCTTTTTCGAGATAGTCAATGAAAATTATTCCACGCACATCCTAAAAAACCGATGCCATGACCTTGAATGCAGATGAAATAGTCTTCGCCTTCTTTGGAGCCGGTTCTTCCTTTTGAATCCATTGTTTTGATTGTTCTTTTATCTCGGGTGTGAAGTGATGAATCCATGTTTCATCCATGGTTGTGAAACGGTGCAAAAATTCTGCTTTGTTGCTGTGAAACTTCGCTAAGCACTCAATTGAAACATTTTCACGGCACTGTTTTTGCTCGAGTGTGAACGAAATCATAAATAATGATGAAAATTATGTTATTCAATAAATTTTATTCAAGGTATGAAGAATTTATTATTTTATTTTATTATAAAAACGAACAGAACTTTCCGATAGACCTGCACAACCAGGCTGAAGTTTCCACATTAAATAGTTTACAAAAAAT
>JAVIWB010002440.1:0-32240 GCA_031893035.1 Dermolepida albohirtum | reverse complement strand
CATTAACAATTCTGTTCAACGTGGCCTCAAAAACCAATATCTTTCCCAAAATATGTAAAATCTCCAAAACATATCTTAAAGATCCAGTTTTCAGTACAGTAGTTCAGTCCTGAAGATGTCCTTGTCAAAAAAAGTAATAGGGAAAGTGAAAGATAAAATGACGGCAGGGCAAGTTGGCATACCTAGCTTTTTTTCGTGACTGCAGGATTCTTTTAACGTATCCGTTAACAATTCTGTTCAATGTGGCCTCAAAAACCAATATCTTTCCCTAAACATGAAAAATTTCCAAAACGTATCTTAAAAATCCAGTTTTCAGTGCAGCAGTTCAGCCCTGAAGATGTCCCATACAAATGGGTACGAAACGTCGGCAGATATACTAGTGACGCGGTTCCAGCCCGAAAACCCAAAAGCAGATAGTACGTACCAAATATCTTAAAGATGATTCTGCATTCAATATTACTAATTATAGACCGCATTTTGCTAGAGTTTTCGAAATGGCTTTATACTCACACATATATCCTAAGATAAAGTGTTGCATCTCACCATTTCAGCATAGATTTTTGGAAAGACGATTAGCTGTCTCTAACTTGGTGTGTTTTTTGCAGTTTATGTCCTTTACTCTCGGCATCCAAGGTTAAGTAAATGTCATTTACATGAATCGTATTAGCCATGACATTCTTCTGCATAAATTAAAATCTTTTGGCTTTGTCGATTCTGTTTTATCATGTTTTGACTCGTATTTATATAATATGTCCCAAAGTCATAGGTTCTACACCTTCTATGCTACTTCCGGAGTATCTCAAGGCGACAACCTTAGGACCAATGGTATGCTCAATGTTTTGAGGTTTAAAAAGTGTGCTTTTGCTGATGACTTGAAAATATATTGCGCTATAACTACGACAGCTGACTGAGTTCACTTGCAAAGACAACTGGATAAGATCTCAGAATGGTGTTCAAATATCACGCTATCTATGAACGTCTCAAAATGTAGAATTGTGACTTACTCGTATAAAGGTACACCTATAGTTTACAACTATACTCTGAAAAATTCAGTGCTTACTCGAAGTCATGAAGTTGGAGACCTTGGTGTTTACTTCAATTGCAGGTTGAGTTTGCAAAACGTACATCAAATATGTAGGCCTACGTTAAAAACTATGGAATTTATTGTACAAACATCTCGAGCTTTCGCGGACCCGTATACTATCACGATTTTATATTATACATACGTCCATTGAAAACTGGAATGGGCAGCTTTGATATGATGCCCTTGCTACGAAGTGCATAAATTTACTATTGAAAAAGTACAGCGAAAGTTTATAAATTTTCTGTTACTCCATGGACGGTGTATACGCTCCTAGGGGTATTCATTATAACACATTACTTGCTAGAGCTGAAACAGTTTCTCTCGAATGCAGGCGCAGGTTGGCTTCGGTAGAATTTTTGTACAATTTTACATGCAATAAGATTGATTGTCCACAACTTCTCTCTTTGACTTAATACTCGTTCACGTCGCACCTTTTGGAGCCGCGAGGGCTAATATCGTTGGCAAGTCGCCATTATACATAAGTCTAAGTTTGTCATCTTATTTTTATCATAGTAATTTTCAAGTGGCACTTCACCAGATGAATGTACATGAACTTTACTCGTTGCCCATTATCATTTCTTTGCAATAACATCACACATACTTTCATGTATGAGTAGCATAGTAATATGGGTAGATGTGGATGTGTTCATTGTGTATTTTCTTTGTGCTGTCCTGCAAAAGGAATCCTCTGCATAACAAATTAATAAATAAATAAACTCTCCGAATTTAACGTCCTTAACGATTAACCTATAAGCACAATATGTCATTGTATGAACTTGTGCCGTAATGTGAACTCAATCTTTTATCGTTGTGAAAAGTGTTGAATCTTATTTCTGTAGTATTAGTTGCTGCGAATTACTGTAACGAGTTTAATATATGTATGAATAGGTATAGGTATACATGAACTTATCTTGCAATGTATTTGTTGTCCTGTAAAAAGAATCTTTTGTTGGCCAAATAAAGATATTATTATTATAAGTTGCTACGTGCTCCTAACATCTTTATTAAGTCAGTTGCATTTTTGACCGTGCTACGTATGCACGCTTCAATGCCATATATTTGCATTTCTTTCATCCGTCTTTTTATATTCAAGTTCTTTCTAAGTGTTTGTATAGGGGTGCAGTCAGATATATTCAATAATTAGAGACATTCTCCTTTTGGTAGTAGTCCTCTGCTGATTCAGAAAATAAATATTGAATTTTACAAAATAAAAGAAAGTTATTTCCTTACTCCATCGAAAACTCAAATCCCGGATCAAAAAGTCAGTGGTATACTTCTAACAACAAATATCAAACTAAATATAAATCGTGAGATTCCGACAACTACTAAATCCGAAATAATTGAGGACGAAAATCGTAAACGAAAACGAAATCGAAACTCAAAATCGGTAGCCGAAGGATTAAAGTCGGTATGGAGGAAAAAAACGATATCAAAATCGGTACGGAATTTATTCGCCCATTGGTCAAAGACACCTGAGAACACCAGGAGGTGGTACGCAAAAGTAAAGAATCCAGAGATCACACAAAAAACCCACACATAACAGACCTACATAAAACAAATGAGGAAACTGAGTGATTTTAGGACGCCTCCTACGCCTCAGACATACGGAAATACGGTTTATGAAACATAAACAGTATATTCTATGCACTATATTGATATGCAGAAGAGAAAAATTTAATTTAAAATACAAGTTTATTATAATATATCATCAATGATTTATTTAAAAAAGGGTGTGCATTTTCATTGTCACAATTCATTTAATTGTTTTCACTGTACGGAAATTAGCACTGACATCCCAAGGAACAATTTTTAAATTTCGCGGGTGTTTTAAGTTGCCCAAGGAAAAAAAAACTACATCTAAAATTATATTTTATTTTATTACAGCATGAATATTAATAATTAAGGTGTATATTTCAAAATCAAAATTAAAACGAAAACCGTACGCATTAAAAACATGTTATTTCCTAAGTTCTTGAATGAATTGAAATCATAGCTAACCTTTATTTTTACTACTGCCAACTCAAAACTTCCGCGTAATTTAAAAATTGTACCTTGGGATATAATGACATGATATACGTATACTTACATAGTTGTTTATTATGATATTTGACTTTTACATCACTAACTTCAGTTTCTATTTTAATGTTGTCATCTATTATAGTATAGTCATTTATTGCATTGGATAGGGTTAATTCCGACTTGATATTACTTGGTATTAAATCCAGATTTGTTTGATCACCTCTTCTACATTCGTTTAATTCTGTAGAATTCATATTAACGGTAGTTTCACTAACCAGCATTTTATCATCTAGATAAACATCACCTTCAAATTTTTCCTTTATACAAGATGAAATTTCTAAAAAAATTGTGTTATCCATATCGACCAAAATTCTTCTTTATTATTTTTCTTGATTCGGTTAAAACTTTTAGAGTCAGTCACTCGGGCCACAGATGATAACTTTAATATAGTTAAACTTGCACTTGCTTTGAAGTCTTCTGTAGAATTATGCTTAGTTATCTTGACCTATAAAATAGGATAGATACAAACTTGAGTAAATTATAACACAAGATAGACTTTTTATTACAATACCCATAGTTACAAAGAAATAGGTAGCAGAAAATATACAACACACTGCAATTAGAAGCCTGTTTCTTTTCGCTTCTAATTACATTGTATTGTATATTCTTCTGAATAGGTAATAAGAAAAGGATAATAGGTTACTGCAGTATAGAGCTGAATTATAACGTAATAATTATTCTCTCTTGTTCAAAACTGTACTAATACTTAGTTTACGGTTTCGTTTTGATATCAAGACAAAAAGCCTTAGTATTTAAAATTATTGCCACATTCAATTAAGATATGGCTGATGTCACAGTGTCTTTCACGTTCGCAATTTAAAAAGACCCGGAATTTCATTTTATGCAAATGTGCAGGTGAATTACAATGGTTAATTCACAGTGTACATATGGTGCTAAATAAATCTTTAGGAATGAAAAAATATTGACACCAAAGCTTTTTGCAAATATTAGAGTACATTTTAGTTATTGTTCTGATAAATGTATCCTATTGCCTACCAATTTTAGGATATGTAAAAGTAGTCTAATAATCTGCTTTTTATACTTGATTTTAATATTTCCATAAACTTAACTTTAACCCAATTAATAACAACAAAAACGATTTAAATATCTATTATATAAGCAAGCACTCACTTCTAAAATACTAAAAAAAAATCAATAATCTGCTTTTTATACTTGATTTTAATATTTCCATAAACTTAACTTTAGCCCAATTAATAACAACAAAAACGATTTAAATATCTATTATATAAGCAAGCACTCACTTCTAAAATACTAAAAAAAAAATAACTTTAAACTAAACAAAAAAAAATAGAAAACACGTCCATTCCTCCAAATTACTAAAGCGAAGGCATAAATAAACAAGTCGACTAAATATGGGATAGGAACGTTGAACCATGTTCAATACATAAAATGGTATATTACTGCCATCTAGCGAGATTGCACAACACTATATTACGTTTGATTATATTGAGTTTATAATTTTAAAATTCATAAATTATTATAAGTAAG
This sequence comes from Dermolepida albohirtum, assembly GCA_031893035.1. Classification (NCBI taxonomy): domain Eukaryota; kingdom Metazoa; phylum Arthropoda; class Insecta; order Coleoptera; family Scarabaeidae; genus Dermolepida; species Dermolepida albohirtum. The sequence continues at coordinate 27,568 of JAVIWB010002440.1, read as the reverse complement.
CAGTTTAATATCACCAATCATTTTTGCATAGTTTGCATTAGAGATAATATACACCCGAGATCACCAACTAAATGTAAAATATTTATTATCGTGGGACAGGAAAAGGTAAGAATAATTATCAGATAAGAAACATTTTAAACCACTTTTTATCTATATTTTTTATTAATGAATACAAGGAAATGAATTGCAACAACAAAAACCGACAAGCTTTGTAAAATTGACAATAATCTTAGAAAAGTATGAAGGTGATTAAATTTTCAAAATATAAATAATAAGTCTCTTTTATAAAAGACACATTTTTTTAACAATAAATTAATGCATTCTGATTTAAATAGTGACACAGATAATTTTTTATTGATGCAATTATCATCATGTACATTGGATAAAATATTTTCTTTGTGTATTAAAGCACAGTCTGAAAGGGTACAGCGACTTGGCAACCGTATTTGCTTTACCTTTCCGGAAGGTATTGGCATACCATTTCCAGAAGATACCAATTTGACAAACAAATTTTGGGAATATTTATATTATATTCGATTTACGATGCCACAATTGTATCATAAGAATAATTTAAAGGCCATAATCTACAATTATTTAAATAGTCGAGTTTTGTGGAATACTTTTTAACTACGTGGGTTATCTTTTAAGTTTTGTATATAAAACTGGAATAAAACAATACATAGCTTTTCGAAACTTCATTGTTTTTCGAAGTATTGTCCACGAAGATTAATGCACTTTTGCATGTGCTCGAACCAACTCTGGCAGCAGTTGTTCCATTCGTTTGTTGGTACAGTCAAAATTGCGTTTTTGAAGGCATCGACTGCTCCTTCTGACGACTGAAACCTTTCACCACACAGTGATTTTCAGAAAAGTAAAGAAATCGTTGGAACTTAGGTTCGGACTGTACGGAGGATGTTCCAACAATTCGACGTTTTGATGCGTTAAAAATTCAATTGTATTGCGTGCTGTGTGCGAACTTAAATCGTCTTTGGTGAAGGATGATTCGTCGTTCAGGGTTGATTTTTCGAAGCTCGGCGATGACTTGTAGCAAACAAATAGTTGTATACCAATCGGCAACAACAGTTCTTTGATCTTGTAGAGGAATTTTTGCTACATGACCTGCTATCGAGACAAATGTCGCGACCATCTTTTTGGAGACACTTCGAGAACAGATGACTTTTGTCGGCTTTTCTTCGCCTTGGAATACCCAAACAGACGACTGGCGTTTATTTTCTGGCTCGTATGAATAAATCCAAGATTCATCACCACTGACAATGTTGTACATGTTTTTAGAGTTTCCGGAATTGAAGCGATCGATCTAGAGTTTTTTGACACCAATTCACCTCACATTAGCTGCTTTCTGTTCTTTGGTCAACACGTGCGATATCTAATGGGAAACTAATTTTTTTTAACACACAATTCTTTATGCAAAATTTTTTGAATTGAGGTCTTTGAAATCTCCAATAATTCTTTAATCTGGCGATATGTCACAAGTCAACCTTCAATGATGATCTTGGTGAACCTGCACTTGGATCGTCGCTAAGAATAATCCGTCCACGTCTGAATTCTCCATACCAACGAGAAATTGTTAACTGATGTGGTGCTTCATTGTTGTAGACAGAAACCAATTCGGCAAGGCATTCTTGTTGAGATAATTGTCTTCGAAAATTATAAAAAGATTATTCCGCGAAAATGTTCTTGGTTTAATTCCATTTTTCAACTAACTTGTCAAATTTGACAGTTCGTTGTAACTACAACACTAGACGTATCATACTGAAAATTTGGATTTAGGTTAACTAAAAGATGATTTGATTAATGGCGCCCTCTATATCCCATTATGCAAAACTTAAAAGACATTCCACGTATCATAAACGATTTAAAAAAGAAAGAAACATTTATTTAATTTAAGTATATATCTATTTAGATTAAAGATGTAAATAATATTTTGCATGGATAAGTCGACAAAAATATCAATTTAGTGCCATAAATTAAAAGCAGGCGTGTTTAAAATCAATAAAAGTATCCATACAACAAACTCAACTGAGGGCTCCATCATGATCATTATTCATTCAAAATTGCACTAATATTTATCGGAGAAATAAATCGTAATAACAAAAATCAAAAAGCTTGGTGATTTCGATGTGCAAGACAAAGAACGTTCTGGTAGACTATACGAGACTGAGTTATTGGATGAATACCCAACTCAAACTGAAAAACAGGGCAGAAGCGTTAAATGTGGTCCGAGAAACGATTAATGACCGATTACGAGCAATGGGAAAAATCCAAAAGATGGGAAAATGGGTGCCACATTGATTGAAAGACAGGCAAATGGAAAATAGTCTGTGAAATGCTGCTTCAAAGGTATGATCCGAAGTCATTTCTGCATCGAATATTAATTTAAACCATGCATTGACAGAAAAATGTCCAAAATGAGCCCGAAGACACGATAAAGTGATTTTACAGCACAGTAACGCGCCTTCTCACACAGCAATACCGGTCAAGGAAGCGTGAAAACACTTGGACGAGACATAATATTGCTCCCGCCGTACTCTCCAGACCTTGCGCCGTCCGACTATCACATTGTCGGATCAGTGGGACACGCGCTTGTAGAGCAGCGCTTCGCCAATTTCGAAGAAGTTAGAAAAGTGCTCGATGAATGGTTTTGCTCAAAGGACAAACACTTTTTTGGGATAGCATCCACATATTGTCTGAAAGATGGGCAAAATGTATAGAATCAAATGGCCAAAATACTTTGGATAAATAAGTTTTTCCATTTTCTTGAATATTATAGTTTTTTTACGAAAAAACCCGATAACGACATTCCGGTACAATTGGTAAATAATAAGTAGAGCGGCGACGAAAGTGGCAATACCATAGGCGGTACGGTAGAACGGGCAATTGGTGCGCAGTGAATGAGATCATTCACATCAAATACAATACGGTTCACGGTTGGTGTTTAAGTGTAAATTATAAACTGCGGCGAAAGTGTCCGTAGCAGTGCCGTGTCTAGACTTATTCTTACACAATTAGTGCTTACCTAGTAATATGTAATTTCATAACCCTGGTAATGTGTTGTGGAAGTAACTGTACATCTGCATCATTGCATACGTCTCTACGGTTGCTTCTGTAAATGACGTCCTTCGCTACGAGAAAATGTTTTTGTATAGAGAAAAAGATCGTTCGGCGTCTATTGATGTAATTTTGGCAGAAAGAAGCTGTTGTTCAAAATCATTCCAGGGCTCACTATTTGCACATTTGTCATAAATAGTTCGTAAAACATGCAAGTCCGGATTTTTTTTAAAACACTTAATAATTTTTGATGAGCTCGTACACCAGCAGCGTTTTCGTTTTGAAGTTTTGTAATTGCTTCTACTAATGGATGGTAATTGTTATATATTGTATGCAGATCTTCCAGAATTTGGGGATTTTCAAATTGATGTTGACTGTCTCTGATTGCTTGGGATTCGGTTGGCCTAAATTTTGATATAACGGATTTAACTTTGTGAAAATTCTTTAAAAAGCTGCATTTAGCCACGTGCCCCATCGTGTAAAAATGGGTTCCGGTGGTTCCGAAATATCTGGACAAGTTGTATGAAATTCTTTAAGTCGTTTAGGGGATTTAAGAAACACTTGTTTGGTGGATCCAATCAAATGATCAACGTTTTTATAACTACTTCTAACATTTTCAGCAACTAAATGAAGAGCATGGAGTACACAAGTTATGTGTATTAATTTAGGAAAAGTTACTTTTAGTAAACGTCCGAGTAGTAACATAGTAGCAGCACCATCTGTTACAAGCATGCAGACTTGAGTACTATGAATGTGAAATTTCTTTAAGGTGTTCATTATTATTTGCCGCAGTACATGCTTGTATACGTTTACAGGCTAACAAATAGGGCTGTGAAAATGTGTTGGCTGATAAAATACGTACGATTACGTTTATTATACTATTTTTTTTTTAAATCAGTAGTCTCATCTACAGTAATCCACACATTTTTATTATGCAATTCTCTTCTTGCTATATTTTCAAGACTCTCTCTTAAACGCGCCAAATGTTTCTGTAAAGTTCTTCTTGCAGGTAATTTATAATTTGGCAGATATTTATTCCAGAACACTTGAAAAGGGCGTTTGCTGATTAAACGAAGCGGAAAATTACATGCAGTCAACATAAATAAAAAATCATAAAGGAATGTTGCATAAGGTATTTCATTTCTTTTGTTCAGTTTATGTATTGCACTGTTCACATGTTTTTTACAATTGTCTTTCTTCCGTATTATAAGTCGCTTATTACAAACCAAACACAATACTGCACATCCATCATACTTTAAATCGGGAAATTCTGCTATGTATTTTCTAACCGACGTAGCAAACGGCACAGACTTTCGCGACATGTTTGTGTGAAGTTATTATAAACACCAACCGTGAACCGTATTGTATTTGATGTGAATGATCTCATTCACTGCGCACCAATTGCCCGTTCTACCGTACCGCCTATGGTATTGCCACTTTCGTCGCCGCTCTAATAATAAGTCTCTTTTATAAAAGGCACAAATTTTTTTAACAGTAAATTTATGCATTCTGATTTAAATAATGCGCAACACATAATTTTTTTATTGGATGAAAAAATATTTTTTTCGTCACCATTAAAGTACAGTCCAAAAGCGTATAAGTACTTGGCAACCGTATTTGCTTTACCTTTCTAAAGACTATTGGCATACCACTTTTAGAAGATATCAATTTGACAAAATAGTTTTGGGAATATTTTTATTATATTCGATTTGCGACGCCTCAAGTGTGTCATAAAAATAATTTAAAGGGTTTAATTCACAATTATTTAAATAGCCGACTCTTGAAGAGTACTTTCGACTATCAAAGACGATTTAAAGAATATCTTTTTAGAAACATTTATTTAATTATATATTGGGTCTGGGAAAAAGTTCGTGGCGTTTTTCCCGATAGATGGCATTGGTTGCCGATAACTAAAGAACAACAAGTCACAGCGACACCACCGACGGCTCGTTTTTTAGATGACCTTCCGAACGTTAGTTTGAGCGTAGAAACATTGTAATCGGTGCAGTGGTTGGAAAGTTATTCGCACTTGAAAATGGAGAAGAATAATGAGAAATTTCGCTATATTCTGCAATATTATTATGATAAGGGGAAGAACGCTGCGCAGGCTTGTGATAAAATTTGTGCTGTGTACGGTGAAGGTACTTTATCGAAATCTGTTGCGCGGAAATGGTTCGCTCGCTTTCGTTCTGGAAATTTTAATGTGAAAGATGAGTCACGCTGCGGTCGTCCAATCACTGAAAAATCTGATGAAATTCTTGAAAAAGTCCAACAAGATAAGCATATCAGCAGTGTCGATATTGGCATGGAGCTAGGCATTGACCACAAAACTGTTTTGAACCATTTACACAAAGCTGGTTACAAAAAAAAGCTTGACGTATGGGTTCCTCATGAGTTGAGCGTGAAAAACATGATGGACCGAATTAACATCTGCGATGCGCTGCTGAAACGGAATGAAATCGAGCCGTTTCTGAAACGTTTAATAACCGGAGATGAAAAATGGATTACGTACGATAATCGGAAGCGTAAAAGATCGTGGATAAAGGATGGTGAGCCGTCACAAGCGTTCGCTAAGCCAACATTGACGCCAAAAAAAGGGATGCTGTGTGTATGGTGGGACTGGAGGGGAATCGTCCACTACGAGCTACTTCCAACTGGTCAGACGATTGATTCTCAACTCTACTGTGCACAACTAGAGAGATTACGCCAGGCGATTGAAAGAAAACGGCCCGAATTGATTAATAGGAAAGGTGTTGTCTTCCATCATGACAACGCCCGACCACACACTTCTTTGATGACCCGTCAAAAATTGAGAGAGTTTGGTTGGGAAGTTTTGATGCACCCACCTTACAGTCCGGATATAGCACCCTCTGACTATCATCTGTTTCGATCTCTGCAGAACTCTCTCAATGGAATTAAGTTGGTTTCAAAAGAAGCCTGTGAAAACTACTTGATTCAGTTTTTCGACCAGAAACCACAGACGTTTTTCACCGATGGGATCATGGATCTACCAAAAAAATGGCGAAACATTGTCGATAATAATGGAGCATATTCGGTTTAAATGAATTCGTCCACGCGCCATGCGGGGACCAGTTGAATTTTACTGAAAAAACGCCACGAACTTTTTCCCAGACCCAATATCTATTGAGATTACATATGTAAATAATAATTCATATGATAAAGTCAGCAAAAATATCAATCAATAAAACTATCAATACAACAAACTCTACCGAGGGTAATTAAATTTTAATTACTCGATATTTTCCTGCATTATTTCGATTTTAAAAAGCGTTTGTTTGAGATTCATCGGCTTATTACTTTGTTGTATACTGTCATGTTAATTTCAACTTCCACAGCTGTATTATTAAAAAAATATTACAAGCCAATTCGCTTTTGATTTAAGTGACATAAATACCGCTACAAAAAAAAAACTAAGGCGACAATTACAACTTCGAATCAACAAAAATTTCCATTATGCAATGCTACATACATCAGCATAACCATTAAGATAAATGACGCCTATAGAGGATCAAAGGATCATCTGAATATCTGAATTTCGAAAAAGTTATAAGAATTTACAAACAGAGACATAATTCTTAATCAATACACACGCGCTTAAACAAAAAAATATTGTTTAAATAAGCAAGAACTAATAAGACAATTATAACTGCGAATCAACAAAAATTTACATTATGTAATACCACATAAGAACAAACATTGAGATAAACGACGCCTATGAAGGTCAAAGGAGCAAAAAAATATTGTTTATATTCAAAAATATAAATGACTGAGCAGGAAACACTCAAAAACACTACGTACATACACCGAAAAAGGTTTATAAGACGGCAAAATGAAGGCGAACCAAAGGCGTGCGTTTGATAGTAGATAAATAAAATAAATAGTAAGTCGTAATTTAAAACATTTACTATTTTAAGCAGCGTTTTCATTGCTATCACAAAGAACATAAGATCGGTTAAATATTTCCAGATATTTCAGTAAACCGTACGCACGTTTTATGAGTTCGTAAACAGTGCTTTATTATTGAATTTTTTCGCTTTTGCATAACCTGAGTTTTTATTAAATCTCCCAAACGCTTTCGCGAACCACCACAGTCGATATTAATGAAATGAGGAATGTAGCTTCAATCAGTAATATGCTTCGGGAAACAGTTTCACATTGTTAAACCTTATATTTTGGAATTAAATTCACAAGAAGCTCAAGCAAATTCCATTAAGTTAACAACTGTTTTCATATATGAAAATCCAAACATATATAAAGCAAGATTATGAAAATTACTCAATTGAGAATATGGCACGCTGTCTTTTAACGAAGTTTTCAAACATATTTTCACCCCGTCTTAGACGTTTGACTGAATCAAAAAAGGAAGATAAACTAACGATACTTAATTTCCTCAAGTTCTTGTTCTTGGAAAATGATGCAATAGATGTTAATAAGACTCTTACATTTCCCCTTGTGGATATTTCGTAATCAGTGTTTAATTATTGAGTCTTTTTCACTTTTACATAACCCAAATTTTTATTAAATCTGCCAACCACTTTTGCGAACTTAAAAATTCTTGCTCAGGCATTCCTCTGCCGCCACAGTCGATATTAACGAAATGAGGAACGTGGCCTCAATCAGTAATATGCTACGAGAAACAGTTTCACATTGTTAAGCCTTGTATTTTGGAATTAAATTCACAAGAAGCTCAAGCAATTCCATTAAGCTAACAGTTGTTTCCATATATCGAAATCAAAACATAAATAGAGCAATCTGGTATGTACACTTCCGTGGTCGTGGGCCATGCTATCTGCTTCTGGGCTTCCCGGCTGGAACCGCGTCATTTGTATATCTGCCGACGTCTCGTACCCATTTGTATGGGATATCTTCAGGAATGAACTATTGCACTGAAACAGTTTAAATGCAGTAATTCAACCCTGAAGATGTCCCATATAAATGTGTACGAGACGTCGGCAGATATACAAGTGACGCGGTTCCAGACGGGAAGCCCAGAACCAAATAGCACGAAACAATAGATGTTTAACAAGACTTTTAATTTCCCTTTGTAGATATTTCGTAACAGTATTTTATTATCGAGTCTTCTTCACTTTTGCATAACCCGAGTTTTATTAAATCCGCCAATCGCTTTTGTAAATTTAAAAATTCTTGCTCGGGCATTCCTCTGCCAGCACAGTCGATATTAACGAGAGGAGGAACGTGGCTTCAATCAGTAATATGCTACGAGAAACAGTTTCACATTGTTAAACCTTGTATTTTGGAATTAAATTCACAAGAACTTCAAGCAATTTCATTAAGCTAGCAGCTGCTTACAAATATCGAAATCCAAACAAAAACAGAGCAAATTTCCAAAAATTACTCAATTAAGAATACAGTTCTTTAACGAAGCCTTGAATATAGTACATCGCCGGAAAGCTAACCAAGAATGTGAAAGTGATACGAAGGATTTTTTTTAATTCACGAATATCACTTCATTACAGGCAGAAGGCTCGTTTTTCAAATATACAAACGTACTTTCACCCCGTCGTAGACGTTTGCCTGAATCAAAAAGGGAACATAAACTAATGATTCTTACATTCCTCAAGTTCTTGTCCTTGGGAAATGAAACAATAGATGTTTAATAAGACTCTTACATTTCTCCTTGTGGATATTTTGTAAACAGTGTTTTATAATTTGGGTCTTTTTCACTTTTGTAGAACCCGAGTTTTCATTAAATCTCCCAAACGATTTCGCGAATTAAAAAAACAAATTAATGATACCGTCCTCAAGTTCTTGGGGAAACAAGCTGTCCTTTATTGAAGCCTTAAATAGAGTAAATCACCGGAAAGTTAAGCAAGAACGTGAAAGTAATACAAAGAACTTTCTCAAATTCGTGAATAACACTTCAAATATAGAAACATATTTTCACCCCGTCGTAGAAGTTTGATTGAATGAACAAAGGAAGGCAAACTAATAATACAATACTACAACACATTTTCACGTCACGATCATCAACACGTAAAAAATAAAAAGGTACCTAATTTATAACAAAATACTTTTTGTTAAGGTACCTAATTTCATACTTCATTTACTTTATTATCTTACCTTATCCACCCTTCCCGCCAAAGCTGTACGTCACTGCGAACCCGGATGCATATTTAAAATTAATAATTATTTACTTAAAAACAAAGGATTTGGTTTTCCAACGATGATAACTATCAGGTTGTTACATATGAAATGTCCGATTTTGTAAGGCATAAAAAAAAGTCTAAATTTAAAAAAAATATAAATATTTATTCTGCAAAATAGTCTCCATTTACATCAATAGTTTGTTGCCAACGGCCTGGAAGTTGAAAAATTCCCTTTGAAAAGAAATCTAGGTTTTGACGGCTCACATATTGCTCAAACACTGCTATTATAGACTCCCGGTCAGGGAAGTCCCTATTTTTTAAGTGATTGTCTAAACTTCAGAAAAAATGAAAATCAGTTGGTGAAAGGTCAGGTGAATAAGGTGGGTGAGGGAGAATTTCGTAACCAAATTCCGAAAGTTTTTGGATTGTCTGTCGTGCAACATGAGGTCTTGCATTATCATGAAGAAGTATGGGTCCATGTCTATTGACTAGTGAGGGCTGCAAGTGGCTCAATTTTCCATGCATAGTTTCCAGTTCGGCACAATAGGACGCTGCCGTGATGGTTTCACCAGGTTGCAAAAATGAATAGTGAATAATACCTTTACTGGTCCACCATACAGTCACCATAATCTTTCGCGGGTGAACTGATGCTCGTGCATGCTGTCTTGGTGCTTCACCTCGATCTAACCATTGTCCTGACCGTCTCCAATTGTCATAAAGTATCCACTTTTCGTCACACGTTACCACTCGATGAAGAAACGGTTCAACTTTCTGTCGATTAGCCAAAGAGGTAGCCATCTCTAATCGACGGAGCTTATTGGCTTCCGTTAATTAGTGCGGCACCCATCGATCGAGTTTCTTCACTTTGCCAATCGAAGAAAGGTGACGACCAATGGTGGCAATGGACACTTGAAATGTTTCTGCAAGGCTACGCACTGTTGTTGACGGATTACTTTCAACTTCTACACGCAGCTCGTCGTCATTAAGGGTGCTACGCGCATATCCGTGAGGCTCATTTTCCAAAACAAAATTTCACTCGCTGAATTTTTTAAACCATCGCCGTAATGTGCGTTCATTACACGTGGTTTCACCGAACGTCTGATTAATTTCTCACGTTGCTGCAGCTACATTTAATCCCTTTCTAAATTGAAAGAGGTAAATTGCCCGAATATCTCTTGCCGACAGCATTTCCATAGGCGAGACAAGGGCAGGTGTATTAATCTTTCCAAGAAATGGAACAGGTACACACTTCAAAGTAAATACCCTTTTCTACAAATACAATAATAATTTTCACCAAAAACATACACGTCTTCACACAGGTGCGATTCAGTTCATACTGAAGGAAAAAACGGACATTACATTTGTAACAACCTGATAATATATCAGTTAGATAATAGTTTAACCTTCTGCACTTGATATTTTTGTATTTAAACATTCGTAAATTCCAACTCACACTCATAATTATTTCATTTGTCCGAAGGGTGAATACGGTGAATAGAAAACAGTGCATTTTTCCGAAGTATTTTTTCGTGTTAGTGGTTGTTGCTCTTACGGACCATAGTGAATCGATTTGTAACACGTTTAGTAACACAGTACTAAATGCAAAAATCAACAAAACAGGATATGAAAAAGTAATAAGTGGAAATTTCTGAGACAATTTCTTTAAAAAGATATTTCTAAGGACATGTGTGTTGACCCACCACGAAGGAACGTCCAGTAATACGCCGGAATTGGTAGAAATATCCATAAAGGATTCAAATTTTCGTGAAATTCAGCCACACTTCTTTAATAATTCGTTGAAGATACAAGTTATTTGTATAACAGGAAATCCGCTTTCTACTATATACAAAGACGTATTCTCTAATTGGCATGTTTACCCACTGAATATAGAAGACAACAAAATCAAATATGTTACCGCTGAAGCGTTTGAAAATGTCTGTGTGGCATTTTTAGAATTGAACAGAAACTCATTAAGACGTATCCATCATCTAGCACTTTGTAGTACGTATGTTACCTTATATGTAAAACGCTCAGAGAATTAAATTTTTTAAACAACACAAGCCTGACGAACTTAACCGCAGATGCCGACAATATTGAGAAGATATTTTTAAGCAACCCAAAGCCAACCTAGCCGTTTGCCCACACAGTAAGTAAAATAAATACAAAAGAGTACATTTTTAGTTATAGTGAATCGGTTTGTAGTACCTTTAGTAACACAGTAATAGATAAATTTTAAAGAAAACTGTGGTTGATTGAATTAAAACCACTTTCCATATCAATGTTTGGATTCTGTATACGAATTTCGACAATTAAGTTGTCATCATCAACAGATAATCAGTATCTCAGCTGAATTTGCGGTAAAACTCACACGGAATAATGCACAAACACCAAATATACACACGCAGTTTAATAATGGTTGTGCAACTTAATTCGGTTACTTTTTTTGTAAAAAAATGCCTTTGTTTTATAATCAAAATGAATGAACATATTATTCAAAGTATTGTCCATCGGAAGATACAACTTTTCCCCATCTTTCGGGCAATTGTTGGATTCCCTCCCAAAAGAACCGTTCATCCTTTGAGGCTAAGAACGAGCTAAGCCAATTTTTGATTCCTTCAACTGAAGTGAAGCGTATTCCAATAAGGGCATTCTGCATCGATCGAAATAAACAGTAGTCAGAAGGGGCAATGTCTGGGCTATAAGGCGAGTGAGGTAAAACTTCCCAACCGCTGTTTTCCAAATAGTTTTAACTGGTCTTGCAACATGAGGTCGAGCGTTGTCATGATGGAATATTATAGACTCATGTCTGGTCGCATATTCTGGTCGTTTTTCGGCGATTGCTCTCTTCAAACGAACTAATTGTTGTCTGTACAGCTCGCCCGTAATAGAATCACCAAGTTTTAACAGCTCATAATGGATAACGCCCGCCGAATCCCACCAAATAGACAGCATTACCTTGGCACCATGAATATTTGGCTTCACCGTTGATGCCGATGGCTGGTCAGACTTTACATAAGATGTTTTTCGTTTTGGATTATCGTAATGAATATATTTTTCATCACCAGTAATGATTCGATGCAAAAACGACTTCTGTTTATGGCGTTCAAGCAGCATTTGCGATATGCGAAATCGTCTTTCAACGTCTCTTGGCTTCAATTCGTGTGGTACCGAATTTCCTTGCTTTTGGATGAATCCCAATGCTTTTAAACATTTTCAAATAGCTTATTGAGTTACTCCCAACATTTTTGCAAGTTCATCTTGCGTTTGACATGAATCTTCATCCAGTAATGTCTCCAGTTCCTCGTCTTCAAACTTTTTTGGTTGACCTGGACGCGGTCTGTCTTCAACGCTGAAATCACCGCTTTTAAAGCGGCGATGCCATTCACAACACGATTTTTTTGTTGGAGCAGTTTCACTATACACTTCTGCAAGCAATCGTTGAGCTTCAGCTGCACTTTTCATCCAATTAAAGCAGAAAATTAAAACTTCCCGCAAATGTTGTTTATTTAACACAAATTCAGACATTTTCAATGAGCTCAAAAATAATGTTATACAAACTTCAAAACAATGTAACTAAATATGGTTGACAGATGTCAAACCTTTCCAACAAAAAACAAAACAGCCGTCATACTAAACTATATATAACAACTAACGACCTCCATTGAAAAGTAACCGAATTAAGTTGCGCGTCCAATATATTTCCTTGTTTTATATTAAAGTACACCCTCGCTTCCACTTATGGAGCTTTTTTAACTGTCATATCTTTCAGGAATTCAAAGACTCAAGAATAGCTTATCGGACCTTTATCTGGGAGAGGAAGTTTACTTTAGTTTAAGTGTTAGTTTTAAATACTTTAACTAAAGTACATCCCCTTTTCCACTTATGGATCTTTTTCTTTAACGATCGCCTTTTCTAAAAAGTCAAAGAGGCAAAAATATGTTATTGGACCCTCATCTGTATTTAACACATAGCTTTTGTTTTTCGAAATTAATATACTTTCATAACTACCTCATTCAAGGTAATTATTTATATTTTTGATTAAACTAGCACATGTTTCGTTAAACTTGATTTCTCAGGTCGATTAAATTTGTGCGCGTGTTCTTTCGAATTTTTAGTCTGACCGATGTATCGTTTATTACAATCTAGACATTTTATTGATTTTTATTTATCGTAAATCCCCGATTTCTGATTTATCTCGACTTTATCTTTCGCATTTCCTAAGAGAGTTCCTAGACTGAAATTTAACCTGAAATACGCGCTCTTTAAAAACCCTATTTAAATCTTTCGTCATTGGGTGAAATAGTTAATACACTCCGCGCAACATGAATAGGATCACCCGACTTGTTGCAAGCTTTCGGTGGTTTGAAAAACAATTCATTTACTAAAAATACAATGCAAGTTTGTAATGGTATGATATGGCAAATAATATGCATTATTGCGCAATAGTGCCTAACGTTATGCATTGGGTGACGTAAGTACCACATACATATAAAATACACCGCGCCGGTTGGATACGACCAGTATTTAATAGTAAGCTACCGGATGAGTGTCGAGTTACAACGTGTATCCGGATAAACAAACATCTGTAATTAAGGGTATTGTGCAACGATGGGACGACAGAAGTGCTTAAGTATGGAAGAAATTGGAAAAATTAAAGCGTTCCATCAAGAAGGGTATTCCTCAAGGGCTACTGCAAAGAAAATAAGTCGATCATACCAGGTTGTGAACAATTTTATTAGGGATCCCGAGAATTATGGAAAACGTTTTAAAGGGCGAACAACATCCGTTACAACTAAGAGAGAACGTCGAGCCATATTACGCGAAGCATCGAATTCGGCATTAACGGCAAGACAAATCGCGAATAACGTTGGAACGAATGCATCGGTAAGAACTGTACAGAAGTTACTGAAGACCTGTCCGCATTTAAAACGTTTGAAAATTAAACGACGGCCTCCTTTAAGGGAATTTCAGCGCACTGCACGTCTTCAGTTTGCTCAAGCAAAAATGGGGTGGACAAGAGAATGGCAAACTGTTATTTTCAGTGACGAGAAGAAGTTTAATTTAGATGGCCCGGATGGGTTTTCTTATTATTTACACGATTTACGTAAAGATGAAGTGATTCAGTCACGAAGGCGAGCCGATGTTGGTTCAGTCATGGTATGGGGAGTTGTTTCCTATAACGGACCTGTTGATTTAGTAATAGTGAAGGGCAGACAGAATTCGGAAAAGTACGTCCAGCTGCTGCAACAGGTGAAAGACAAATTTTCCAACGTTATGGCAGGTGGGCCATTTATTTTCCAACAGGATAATGCCAGTATTCACACCGCGCGCATTGTTCGACGCTGGTTTCAAGAACAAGGCATGGAGGTTCTCGATTGGCCATCGTTCTCCCCCGACCTGAACATCATAGAAAATGTTTGGGGATGGTTGTCGCGTAAATTGTACTCCAATGCTACCCAATTCAGTTGCGCTGACGAACTAGAGCAGGCGCTGAAACGAAGTTGGGCGGGACTTCCCGTTGACTACTTGAGAACCCTGTATAATTCCATTCCATCCCGACTATTTGAGGTTATAAGAAATAATGGCAAAAGTACTCATTATTGAACAATAAAGTATTTTGTTATTGCAAACGAATCTTTTATTTTGTAGATTGGTCGTATTCAAGTGGCGTTTAATTACTCTACTTATTGTCATTATTAACGTACATTTGCACTGACTTTTACAAAAATTATATTTGGTACCTACATACATCTTTTTATCAACCCTCTTATTTTCGAAAATAACAATTCCAGCGCGCTACCATGTTTATACCAACTACAAATGTCATATATGCAGTTGGTCCTATTCATGTTGCGCGGAGTGTATATGAATTACTTACCTCGATTGCTTTGAGGTGACAAACCAGTGGTATCCCGGATTGTCTTCTTTTTTACGTTGCTTCCACAATTAACTAGGAAAGTTAACTTAGAAAAGACAATCCGGGACATTCTCGCCTCTTCGACTTCTTAGAAAAGACGACCGTTAAAGAAAAGCGTCCTTTTGGAAATAATAATAGCTTTATTGCGTCGTGTTGTGGAACTTCACATTGAGCTTCATTCCATAACAAAATACGTCTATTCATACAGGATTGTAATGGAAAATTTTCATTTCTATTAAAATTTTTCACGTGTCCTACATTTACATAAAATGCACATACCATATCGACAAAAAAAGATTTACTCGAAGAAGCAGGTCCGGTAAGTTCTAATGTATTAATTTTGGCACGCTTCCGTTCACAAATATCAAAAACTTGTTGCAAAAGTTCTTGAACTTCTTGAAAAATCGAATTTTGATTTATTATTGCGTCGTCAAGTAACTGCCTTCTAATAATTGCTTCTGGGCTTCCGGACTGAAACCGCATCACTGGTATAACTGCCGACGTTTCGTACCCACTCGTATGGGACGTCTTCAGGGCTCAACTACTGCTCCTGTCTGTCGCACTGAAACTGAAACATTCTAATAATTTTACTATAACAATAACACTTACCGGTATCGAATAGTAATACAAATCAAAAGGTGTTTGTATCGCTTCCCATAAAGATTGTCTATAATTTTTATAATCATTTTCAAAATCACATAAAGTCCATCTGGCTAACCACTTTCTCACCGAAGATATTACTTGACGAAAGACATTATTAGAACCACCAATAAAACGAAATTTAGAATTTTGCCAGACAGTATCGCAGACGGAATGTATAGGAATTGTTATATTATTTAAAATTATGTATTTTAACTCCTTGAATCCTGTTTTGCGTGAAGCGTAGGGCTGTCTCGAATCTGGATCGATATTCCGTCGATTACGTTGTTGAGGAGTGCTATTTCCTGAGGTGTGGGCACGCTTTCAATCTTATGCTCGCCGATCTCCACCGGTTCTTCGGGTCCCGTGACAGGTAATCTCGCGTCAGGAATAAATTCAATCCCAATATCCGCTACATAGGTATTGTAACAGTCGCCCTTCTGTACTAAAATACTCGAGGATACGGTTCCATTCGTCACTAGGGGTGCCTGCTACTAAAGAAGTCCGGAGAGACCGCCGGTTGACTCCTGGGTTGTAACACCAACAGCGATAGTAGTTTCGGGGACCGGTGTGGACAATGTGGGCGTGAAAGTCGGACTGGCGGTGTATCGCGATTGCGAAAATTGCACCCCCGACACGCAATCACCGACGTATTTTCTCCACTTGCTGGTAAAAGTCTCCGGCAACGTCGGCAGCCCGGACAGATTCTCTGGCACTTCTTCTCGAAGTTCCTCGATTAAATCGTAGAATTTGCGGAACGACGTCCCTGCCCAAAACGGTAAGCATCCCAACACCATTTGTTCTTCTTCGTTCAGCAGATCCGAGAATTGGACTTGGTTGATGAATTTGGAGCTCACTTCCGTATCCATCGTTTCGTCCGGATGCGCCTGTATTGCTCCCATAATTTGAACTAAATACAAACGTACCTTCAGGGCTATTTTGTTGAATGTTGTTCGTGGTTCTTTCTCCGGTTTCGCGACTACTTCCGGGGATAGCGATCTCTTCGAAGACATCGTTTAAATCGTCAACACAAATCACCAACAGACATACTGAAGTGTACAACCGATATTAATTCCTACATATAGTATATGAATTGATTACGTTGTTTGTCTAATAATAACCTACATTGCGTGTCACAAATGGTATTATGATTAACTTGGTCTTGGAAAGTGTGGGGGGGGGGGGTTCTTTACCTTAATTGCTAGTTTTAACACAAGGAAATAAATTAAACTATCCGAAATAAACCAGTGTGCTACACTGCGATTAATTATCTGCTAATGATGACAACATAATTGTCGAAACACATATACAGAAAACGAATATTGATATGGAAAAGGGTTTTATTTATCTTCTTCATCAAAATTTTCTGATTATTGCGTTATTAAAAGTATTACAAACCGATTCACTATTGTCCATAAGGGCAACAACCACTAACACGAAAAAATTCTTCCGAAAAATGCACTGTTTTCTATTCATTTTACTCACTGTATGAACATTGATGTGAAAATGGATTATATTTACCTTGTTCGATGAACAAGATACGAAAAAGTAATAAAAGCTGATGTATCTAAAACGATTTATTTAGAACGTTATATCTAGGGACATATATATGGACTCTCGAAGAAGGAACGTTCAGTAATGTGCCAGAATTGGCGCACATGTACTTAATGTATTCTAACTCTTATAAAATTCAACCACATTTCTTTAATAATTTGTTGAAGTTACGATATATTTTGATAATATGAAATCATCTTTCTACTATTTACAAAGATGTATTTTATAATTGGCATGGTTGCCGACATAATGTGGGAGAACAAAATCGAATATATTACCGCTGGAGGGTTTGAAAATGTCAGTCTATAATGACTGGTTTAATAACATCAACATAGACTACCTTGACCTTTCGTTAAAGAAATTAACAAGTTTGGCGGAAAATGGGTTCGTCGGCGTGAAAAGATCATCACCTGAAGAAGTTTTGATTTATCTGGGAAGTAGAGAGTATATATTATATTCAAGAAGGCACATTTTCCCATCACCACTTGAGGGTTTGAAAATGTCAATATAAAATGTTTAGATTTGGACAGAAACTTATTAAGAAGTATCAATAATTGGTTTAATAACATCAACATAGACTACCTTAACCTTTCGTTAAAGAAGTTAACTAGTTTGGCGGGAAATGGGTTCGTCAGCGTGAAAAGATCATCACCTGAAGAAGTTTTGATTTATCTGGGAAGTAGAGAATATATATTATATTCAAGAAGGCACATTTTCCCATCACCACTTGAGGGTTTGAAAATGTCAATATAAAATGTTTAGATTTGGACAGAAACTTATTAAGAAGTATCAATAATTGGTTTAATAACATCAACATAGACTACCTTAACCTTTCGTTAAAGAAGTTAACTAGTTTGACGGAAAATGGGTTCGTCAGCGTGAAAAGATCATCACCTGAAGAAGTTTTGATTTATCTGGGAAGTAGAGAATATATATTATATTCAAGAAGGCACATTTTCCCATCACCACTTGAGGGTTTGAAAATGTCAATATAAAATGTTTAGATTTGGACAGAAACTTATTAAGAAGTATCAATAATTGGTTTAATAACATCAACATAGACTACCTTAACCTTTCGTTAAAGAAGTTTGGCGGGAAATTAACATAGTTTGGCGGAAAATGTCAATATAAAATGTTTAGATTTGGAAATGGGTTTAATAACATCAACATAGACTACCTTAACCTTTCGTTAAAGAAATTAACGTTTGAAAAGATCATCACCTGAAGAAGTTTTGATTTATCTGGGAAGTAGAGAATATATATTATATTCAAGAAGGCACATTTTCCCATCACCACTTGAGGGTTTGAAAATGTCAATATAAAATGTTTAGATTTGGACAGAAACTTATTAAGAAGTATCAATAATTGGTTTAATAACATCAACATAGACTACCTAGACCTTTCGTTAAAGAAATTAACTAGTTTGGCGGGAAATGGGTTCGTCAGCGTGAAAAGATCATCACCTGAAGAAGTTTTGATTTATCTGGGAAGAAGGCATATATATTATATTCAAGAAGGCACATTTTCCCATCACCACTTGAGGGTTTGAAAATGTCAATATAAAATGTTTAGATTTGGACAGAAACTTATTAAGAAGTATCAATAATTGGTTTAATAACATCAACATAGACTACCTTAACCTTTCGTTAAAGAAGTTAACTAGTTTGGCGGGAAATGGGTTCGTCAGCGTGAAAAGATCATCACCTGAAGAAGTTTTGATTTATCTGGGAAGTAGAGAATATATATTATATTCAAGAAGGCACATTTTCCCATCACCACTTGAGGGTTTGAAAATGTCAATATAAAATGTTTAGATTTGGACAGAAACTTATTAAGAAGTATCAATAATTGGTTTAATAACATCAACATAGACTACCTTAACCTTTCGTTAAAGAAGTTAACTAGTTTGACGGAAAATGGGTTCGTCAGCGTAAAAGATATCACCTGAAGAAGTTTTGATTTATCTGGGAAGTAGAGAATATATATTATATTCAAGAAGGCACAATTTCCCATCACCACTTGAGGGTTTGAAAATGTCAATATAAAATGTTTAGATTTGGACAGAAACTTATTAAGAAGTATCAATAATTGGTTTAATAACATCAACATAGACTACCTTGACCTTTCGTTAAAGAAATTAACTAGTTTGGCGGAAAATGGGTTCGTCGAAAAGATCATCACCTGAAGAAGTTTTGATTTATCTGGGAAGAGAGCAGTATATATTATATTCAAGAAGGAACATTTTCCCATCACCACTTGAGGGTTTGAAAATGTCAATATAAAATGTTTAGATTTGGACAGAAACTTATTAAGAAGTATCAATAATTGGTTTAATAACATCAACATAGACTACCTTAACCTTTCGTTAAAGAAGTTAACTAGTTTGGGGAAATGGGTTCGGCGTGATTTTGATTTATCTGGGAAGAAGGCAGTATATATTATATTCAAGGTTTTTCCATCACCACTTGAGGGTTTGAAAATGTCAATATAAAGTGTTTAGATTTGGACATTATTAAGAAGTATCAATAATTGGTTTAATAACATCAACATAGACTACCTTGACCTTTCGTTAAAGAAGTTAACTAGTTTGACGGGAAATGGGTTCGTCAGCGTGAAAAGATCATCACCTGAAGAAGTTTTGATTTATCTGGGAAGAAGGCAGTATATATTATATTCAAGAAGGAACATTTTCCCATCACCACTTGAGGGTTTGAAAATGTCAATATAAAATGTTTAGATTTGGACAGAAACTTATTAAGAAGTATCAATAATTGGTTTAATAACATCAACATAGACTACCTTAACCTTTCGTTAAAGAAGTTAACTAGTTTGACGGGAAATGGGTTCGTCGGCGTAAATAGATCATCACCTAAAGAATTTTGATTTATCTGGGGAGTAGAGAGTATATATTATATTCAAGAAGGCACATTTTCCCATCACCACTTGAGGGTTTGAAAAAGTCAATATAAAGTGTTTAGATTTGGGCAGAAACTTATTAAGAAGTATCAATAATTGGTTTAATAACATCAACATAGACTACCTTAACCTTTCGTTAAAGAAGTTAACTAGTTTGGCGGGAAAGAAGAAGAAGTTTTAACTTATCTGGGAAGAAGGCAGTATATATTATATTCAAGAAGGAACATTTTTCCATCACCACTTGAGGGTTTGAAAATGTCAATATAAAGTGTTTAGATTTGGACAGAAACTTATTAAGAAGTATCAATAATTGGTTTAATAACATCAACATAGACTACCTTGACCTTTCGTTAAAGAAGTTAACTAGTTTGACGGGAAATGGGTTCGTCAGCGTGAAAAGATCATCACCTGAAGAAGTTTTGATTTATCTGGGAAGAAGGCAGTATATATTATATTCAAGAAGGAACATTTTCCCATCACCACTTGAGGGTTTGAAAATGTCAATATAAAGTGTTTAGATTTGGGCAGAAACTTATTAAGAAGTATCAATAATTGGTTTAATAACATCAACATAGACTACCTTGACCTTTCGTTAAAGAAGTTAACTAGTTTGACGGGAAATGGGTTCGTCAGCGTGAAAAGATCATCACCTGAAGAAGTTTTGATTTATCTGGGAAGAAGGCAGTATATATTATATTCAAGAAGGAACATTTTCCCATCACCACTTAAGGGTTTGAAAATGTCAATATCAAGTGTTTAGATTTGGACAGAAACTTATTAAGAAGTATCAATAATTGGTTTAATAACATCAACATAGACTACCTTGACCTTTCGTTAAAGAAGTTAACTAGTTTGACGGGAAATGGGTTCGTCAGCGTGAAAAGATCATCACCTGAAGAAGTTTTGATTTATCTGGGAAGAAGGCAGTATATATTATATTCAAGAAGGAACATTTTCCCATCACCACTTGAGGGTTTGAAAATGTCAATATAAAGTGTTTAGATTTGGGCAGAAACTTATTAAGAAGTATCAATAATTGGTTTAATAACATCAACATAGACTACCTTAACCTTTCGTTAAAGAAGTTAACTAGTTTGACGGGAAATGGGTTCGTCGGCGTAAATAGATCATCACCTAAAGAATTTTGATTTATCTGGGGAGTAGAGAGTATATATTATATTCAAGAAGGCACATTTTCCCATCACCACTTGAGGGTTTGAAAATGTCAATATAAAATGTTTAGATTTGGACAGAAACTTATTAAGAAGTATCAATAATTGGTTTAATAACATCAACATAGACTACCTTGACCTTTCGTTAAAGAAGTTAACTAGTTTGACGGAAAATGGGTTCGTCAGCGTGAAAAGATCATCACCTGAAGAAGTTTTGATTTATCTGGGAAGTAGAGAGTATATATTATATTCAAGAAGGCACATTTTCCCATCACCACTTGAGTGTTTGAAAATGTCAATATAAAATGTTTAGATTGGGACAGAAACTTATTAAGAAGTATCAATAATTGGTTTAATAACATCAACATAGACTACCTTGATCTTTCGTTAAAGAAATTAACTAGTTTGGCGGGAAAGAAGAAGAAGTTTTAACTTATCTGGGAAGAAGGCAGTATATATTATATTCAAGAAGGAACATTTTTCCCATCTAGCACTTCAATATGCTTGGCGAATTACATTTTTTAAATAATAACACAAGCAATGGTCATACACGCAGGTGCCAATATTGAGAAGATACTTTTGAACAATTAGTAAATATTACATTATACACTGACGCATTTTAAGATATTGTAATTGTTATATGTATTGCCATTATTTGGAAAATATATGTTACAGTCAATTAATAGAAATAAGATTTATTGTTTAAGCATTGCAAATACTTATAATAAATTACTACAACAATATATACAAATGTTAGTCTTTCTTAAAATATTTAAGTTGTTATATACTTCATTTTCAAAAGGTATCCTGTATCCTTCGATGCGGGATTCGGCTCCAAAACCGTACAGAGACTGATTGTTATTTTTCTTATTCCACACCCTTCGTAGAGACTGCCTCGTATACATCATCTTAGGGAAACATGACGGTTGATAATACATCGGCATAGCTTTAAGTTCGAAATTTAAAGTACGAGTACATTCAACATTTAGATTTACAATACTGTTGTATGCGGCCGTAGAAGTGTCAGTGTTCACGTCATTTTCGAAATTTCTAATATTATAAATAGCTAACGATACCCACATATTTGGTCTTTGACCTCCTCCTTTCGGTTTTAAATTGCCAAACACAGTAGCTTGAGTGTACGATGCGGGTTGTTCTTCATCCGTAAATGTCGCTACTGAATCGATTACATTCTTATCACCTCCGGTATCGTTGGCGTCGATCATGTCGTAGGTACGTACAACTCCCGAACCCGTGTTATCAGGTCTATTAACTTTCTTTTGATCTTCATTATCCATTAATTGACCGTATGTGAAAGTAGTACCAGTTCTCTCGTAAAAGTGTTCATTTACATCGTGAGAATATTCAAAGGCCGGTCCCAGGTGATTGGAAGCATTTATGGCTTTTCTTACGTAATGCAGTAAACTGGGATGACCCAACGAAGGGCCGCTAATATTTGTTCGTTGCGTTACCTTTCCCACAACAGCATTGTAACTTTCATAGGGAACATCAATGTATGTACGTTGTCGTAAAATGCGCGTTTCGAACCTTGCAGAGACATTGCTAAAGTTCGCAGTTTCAGCCTTATCTTCTATGGCGCCACTGCCTGTACGTACAATGGATCCTACCATTTTTTCCATAGTATCGTTGATTTGTTTGATATCCATGTACGTATTGTAATAATAATAATATAATTAAATAAGTAAAGCGACGCCAATCCAGAAAATAGCGATCTATCCAAATCCCCTTATCTGTGAAAATTTCATAATGTTTTGGGAATTCACTGAAGCAACTTCCGTACAAATACACACATAGATGGAGACTAGAATATCCTATTCGCATTACAAATCGCATTAAAAAGTCTAGAAGAGAATTGTTTAGGGACACTAAAAGGCCTTACTGCATGGACTTTTTCCACTTACTATTTTGAAAGACTGATAATTCTATACCAATAGGAGTCAAAGAAGAGAATAAAATAGCTGTTGTTTTAATGTAATAATATATGTACAGCAAAACCTGTCAATAACGGCCACCCAAAAAGCAAAATATATTGGCCGTTATATAAAGGTGTCCGTAATTGACAGGTTTTTCGTCTCACAAATAAAATACATAATTAATTCTAGGATTTGCTTTCTTTATTTTATTAATTAAAGTAAATAGTATATAAATACAAATATGTGTAAGAAAAACTAAAATTTTAATATATTTACATATTATAGATAATATGACATCTAATAAATTATTTATATGTACATATTATTACAATATATTCATACGAAAAAACACAATTTATTAGGATTTTTTAAAGTATGTTTCAATATTTGTTTGCTTCACATTTTTTAGCTTCGATTTAAAAACTGCAGCTTCACATGTAAGTAAAATTTTAGAAACATCCATATAAATGTCACCATTGTTATTGCACAATAAATAATTTTGTATGTCTCTTAATTTTGCACACACTTCACTCATACTAGATAAACTAGATTTTAGAGTTTCACATTCGTCCAGGTCACTATTATCAGAGTTATGTTCTTCATCATTATTGCACAAATCTTCAACAATTTCTGGAATACTGAAGTTAGGGCTCTCTGTAAGTACATGACGATCAATAGAAGCATATTCATCTAAATCCATCAAAAATTCGTTACGAACTGCAGGATATAGCTGGGCAAGGGGTATTTCGTCTTCTTCATCAAACATTGTGTCCTCCTGGATAACATCAGAGAATCCGGCCTTGGAAAAACATTTTTTAACTGTAGCAGGAGATACCTTTTTCCAAGCAGCTGTAATCCATACAAGTGCATTGGCTAAATTTATGTTTTTTTCAAAAATTTCAAAATCACATTCATTGTCAATAAACGTTAGAAGCTTTTTAATCAAAAAATTTCGGTAAATCAATTTGAAATTCTGAATTATTCCTTGATCCAAGGGCTGACAATACGAAGTGGTGTTTGGCGGCAGGAAGACTAGTTTAACATTTTCTAATGGAACTTTAGAATGTGAAGTGGCATTATCCAAGAAAAGAAGCACTTTTCTATTTTGTTTTTTCATTTTATTGCCAAATTTATGCAGCCATCTTGTCATAATTTCCGTTGTCATCCATGCCTTTTTGTTAGAAACCCATTCTAAGGGTAATTTGTCCACATGACTACCCTTAAAACAGCGAGGATTTTTACTTTTTCCAATTATTAATGGATCTTCCTTCTCACCTTCCATATTTGCACATAGTAAAACAGTCAAACGTTGTTTTGCTGCCTTCTTCCCTGCACAATTCTCACTTTTTAATGCAAATGTCTTATTTGGCATAGCGCGGTAATAAAGACCTGTTTCATCGGCATTAAACACATCTCGAGGAGAATAATTTATTAAAATCAACGGTAACTTGTTTTTCCAGTCTTTTATATCGTCCAAATTAACCTCTGCGGAATTACCACAAATTGATTTAAAAGTTATACTGTGTCGCCGACAGAAACTTTCCAACCATCCATTAGATGCTGCGAAATTTTCCATCTTTAAACTGCTTGCTGTCTCCAGTGCTTTTTGTTTAAGTAGCGGCCCAGATATTGGAATTGCTTTATTTCTGGCTTTGCAAAACCAATTGTAGACGACTTGATCCACTGCCAATCCTTCCGACTTCGGAAATTTTCGTTTTAGCTCCATGTTAACACCTTCCTCGACCATCTTTTTTAATTCACCTTTATTTTTCATAATATCGTTAATTTGTGTTTTTCCAACCCCATATTTTTCGGCCAACTTTCGCGAACTTAACGCATACTTTTCACTTTCCGCGATTATATTTATTTTGTCTTTTAGCGACAAATGTTTTCTTTTTTGCGACATACTTAATTAAGAACCTTTTGTTTCCTTTAGAATAATAAAGCTTAAATCGAAAAGGGTGAATTACTACCAGGTAATAGGAAACCCCGGGAAACCCCGATAATTTGTATTAGGTATTTCCGTCAATAAAGATATACGTGTCATAAATAGTCCGGCCGACATTGGCAGGTAAATTTCTATGAAAATAGGCCGTAAAAGTTTGGGTTATTTGGCCGCGGCCGTTTTACAAAGGTGGCCGTAATTAACGGGTATTTGTGTATGGGAATTTCCTTATAGTCGATTCGGGTGGCCGCTTTAGTCAGGTGGCCGTTAACACAGGTTTTGCTGTATTATTTCTTTTATTTTTTTATTAAAAATTCATTATAATAATGGCAATTCTGTTTGTTTTATTTCCGCTAACAATCTTTCTTTCAGCTTGACACACGTCCTGCACCTCCGATGCATCGCCATAAATTAAACTATTATTTTTAATTCTTTAAATTTCTTTTCTTATGTGCATTTAATAAATTTACTGACCACGATGTGCAAATATTATAACTATCATTATTATTAAATTAACAAGTATGTTAAAAGGAATCATTCTATTATTAATAACACCCTATCTACTACATATGTTTCATGGATTGACCAATCATCAGGCAGATTCTGTGTTATTAATGAACGATTCCTTGATAGAGGGAGGCATGTTGATTATTCACTATTTTTCTGTATCGTAATGATATGATAGACGCTATCAAGGAATCGTTCATTAATAACACAGAATCTGCCTGATGATTGGTCTATCCATGAAACATATGTAGTAGATAGGGTGTTATTAATAATAGAATGATTCCTTTTAACATTCTTTTAATTGGCAAATAGCCGTGATGCATTGCCATCTGTCTATACGCTCTGGTAACTTAGTTATCGACATTGCGAGACAGATGCATTCTCGCTTTTTCGTTCAATTCATTGGACGTGAGAGGGAGGCATGTTGATTATTCAAAATTAAGAAGTAATAATTCTGTTCTCTTAGAACTACAACGAAGGAGGTAGTATTATAAATTCATTATAATAATGCTGAATAGGTCATTTATAATGTCATGTACGAGGATAGTTTGACAAGTAGTGAGCATGACACATAGGTGGTGCTCTAATTGGTAAAACAAATGCACTGTAATTTAGGTTGCCTATTTATATGTTTACATTACGATATTTAGATAAATCGGTTGATTAGTTTATGTTTGACAGCTGATTGAAAAAAAAGCAACACGTCGTTTTGTTAAAATGGAAAAAGCAGAGTATCGTGCGGTGATTAAATACTTCGTAATTAAGGGTATGAAAGCTACCGAAACAAAAAAATGAGTTACGGGAAACATTAGGTGAATCTGCTCCATCATCCGCCACAATAAGTAGATGGGTAAACGAATTTAAACGTGGTAGAACAATCTGTGTTGATGAAACGCGCTCTGGAGCACCCAAAATCGTGACTTCTAAGGAAATGATTATAAAAATCCATAATATTAATACCCAAGATCGATGACTCAAAGTGAGAGAGATAGCAGACATGGTAAACATTTCAACAGAACGCGTACACCACATTTTAACGAAAGAATTGGGCCTTTGCAAGCTTTCGGCAAGATGGGTGCCGCGATTGCTTACGACTGATCAAAAGTTCACTCGTTTGCGCATTTCCAATGAGTGTTTGGACCTTTATAAGCGGAATCCGGTTGATTTTTGTAGGCGATTTGTTGCTTGCGATGAAACCTCGATACACTACAGTACACCTGAAACTAAACAACAGTCGAAACAATGATTGGAACGTGGTTCTAACCACCTCCAAAGAAAGCGAAAACCACTTTATCGGCAAACAAGGTGATGGCATCAATTTTTTGGGATTCAAAGGGCATTTTGCTCATTAATTACCTTCAGAAAGGTGCCACAATAAACGGACAATATTATGCAGAACTTCTACAAAAATTAAATGTTGAGATTCGTAATTTACTGCAACATATTAAGGATATATATTATAGTTAATTTGTTTTCTACGGAGTTTCCTGATGTTTTTAAGTGTATGTACGGCAACTATGCAGCAGTTTGTATTCCAACCTTTTGTGATAGTGAGGTACTACACGATTTAAAAAGGATAAGAGTTGATGACTTCGGTGACGATGAAATACCTGGTTTTATAATGCATGACTGTGCAGCCGTATTTGTACACCCCTTACTATTTTATACAGCATGGCAATGCGCGTCTATGTTGTCCAATATGTAGAAAATTAGTAGGGTTGTGTCACTATATAACTAAAGCGACCGTAGTGACATAAAAAAATACAGACCTATCATTTTATCTAACT
>JAVIWB010002439.1:0-32477 GCA_031893035.1 Dermolepida albohirtum | reverse complement strand
AAAATATTGCACACTATTGTTTCATCGCAAATAGCAAAATGTGAAAATAGTATATTTAAGAAAAATACAATTAAATATAACAACTGCTTATACACTATCATTACAGAAATAAACAATCAGAAGTCGAAAACAATTGCGAGTAGAAAGAATGACATACCAGATTAAACTATCGAGAGACGAAACTCGAATAATTTAAAGTTTTAAAGATTCGGAATCACTAGTATCATAAAACGACGAGGAAAAAGACTGTTTAACACAATTTCTGACAAAAAAATAATGAAAAAAAAAACAGATAATTAAGACAGTAGCCATCTAAATTTTGACCTACGACTGTCTGATTTTCGATACAAAAACGAAGTACAAAATGAAATAAAGTTCCTCAGAAAAATTGTGAATGAAACCAGAAATGATAAAATATAAATCACTTTTTTCAGAAAAAAATTGAAAAAAATTGAACAAACATGACGACTGCGACTGCGGGAATATCTTTGTGTCAAGGCCAATACATTTGAATTAGTATCTAAGTTCTCTTCCAGTGAAATTGGCAGTTTTTGGGGCTTCGAATCACGTTTCTGTGAAAGAGAAGTGGTGTAAACATCGTTCTCATTGTCAGATGGGTCTTCTTGAAGATCGTTTTACACATCGTCAACCTCCACATTGTCTTCTGTTCCCCTAAGAGATATCACCTCCGACTCATTTATTCTTTCCTCTTGTAACAATAAACGCGCTATCTCTACATCTGATCGAGTTTTCTTGAAACCATGACTCAAAACATACAAGAAAATCACATCAACGTAACCAAAAATAACAGAAAACCTTGTTACTTGTAACGACGATTATGCACATAATATTTCAAAAAGTAATAGCCTACCAGTCCGAAACGACTACCTGCTGAGGGAGCGCGATTAGCTATAAGTTGGAAAGTTACGACACGATCACATGCGCACGCGTTAAAAAGGTACAGCTGTTATTATAGCACGTGTTCGTCGAATGGATGAAGGTTATGTATCTAGGGTTAATTAAAATATTTTAGAACGAACTATACTCTCATTTTTGAAGCTGCGCAGGTACAGCACGACCATCATATCCTTGGACAAAAATCTACTGCGCATCGTAGGCGTGCCGGGTGGTACACTCCGAGTCATCGGTAAGCTGTTTGTGTCCTCAGTGTGCTTATGATCGTTGCGTGGTTAAGTTGTTAAGTTACGGTTAGTCAAAGTGAGTAATTGAGGTCTTGCATTATAATTGGTTATTATTTGTTTTATTTATTATAATTAATAATGTCCAACTTAGGAGGTGGAAAAGGACTGCATTCACAAACCCGTGAAGTCGTGTTTAATGTTTTTAAGTTTTTAAAGACAATTTCAGATAACGAAACAGACATAAGAAATTGTACAAAAAGCGAATTAAAGGAATACGTAGCAAGAGCAACTGGTGTTTCAAGAGCTTCTGTCTATAATATTTTAAAAGAGGGGAACGAATATCAAGCAGAACCAGAACGAAATGAGAAAGAGAACACAGAACAACTACCAGTTTTCAAATCGCCAAAAAAGAAAAGATCGAGGAAATGTTTAGTAATGGATTCAATAGACGACATTGACCTATACCAAATAAAACATATTATTTATAATTTCCACAAGACAAATAATCAGCGGATTACTATTAAAAATTTACTACAAAAACTTAAAGAAGATATAAATTTTCCGGGCGGCCGAGAATCCTTAAGAAAAATTATAAAGAAGCTTGGTTTTAGATTCTGTGCTACACAAAACAATCGCAAGATATTACAAGAAAAACCAGATATCAGAAACATTCGTACAAATTTTTTACGAAAAATAGATGTATATCGACGGCAAAATCGTCCAACTATTTATATGGATGAATCCTATATTCATAGCGGCCATACAAAATCGAAAAGTTGGACAGACAAGTCAAGAAATGGGTTATTTTCGACAATCTCCAAGGGCCAGCGTTTAATTATGTTGCACGCTGGAGGTGAGAACCATGGATTTGTAGAAAACGCTTTGTTACTTTTTAAATCCGGAACAAAATCCGGTGATTACCATCACGAAATGAATTTCGAAAATTACCAAAAATGGCTCGTTGAAAAACTAATACCAAATTTACCAAAAAATTCAGTACTAGTTATTGACAATGCTCCATACCACAATGTTCAGATAAATCCAGCGCCTAATTCTAATGCAAACAAGCAAAAAATGTTACACTGGTTGACCGAAAAAGGTATTGCCTGTACATCTGATATGACGAAAGCCCAGTTATATATGTTAATAAAATATAATAAACAACAACACTTACGATATAAAATAGACGCAATTTTGGAGGCACACGGTCATACAACTTTACGATTGCCTCCGTATCACCCTGAACTAAATCCAATCGAAATGATTTGGGCGACTGTGAAAAATTTTGTGGCATCACAAAATGTCACATTTAAATTAGAGGACGCTAAAAGGCTAGCGGAAGAAAAATTTAAGAGCATTACAGTAAATGACTGGAACAAACTTTGCACTCACGTGAAGAGAGTCGAAGATGAATATAAACAAAATGAAGTTTTTATGGATGTTCTTACGGAGTCACTAATTATAAACGTGGGTGCTGATACATCTGACAGTGATTTTGGTTTCAGCGATGATTCAGAATAACTTAGTAATCATTGCTTTGTGAATGTGTTTTATTATGTAATTTATTATGTAATTATGTAATCATTTTGAAATAAAGCTATTTGCTTCTAATTACTGGGTATTATTAAAAAATTTTGTAATTACATTATCTACCTAATCATATTAAGATTTACTTTCATAGTACATCCTCAATAGAACACTATTAAATAACACTTAGCAGCCTCATTAATTAATAATTTACATTCCATTTGGACCAGTATAACATATATTAATAAATAAAAATTTTCTAAATTCTTATTCTTGGCGTCGCGTAGTACAAAATAAAACCGCGCCTTTCTGTTGGGAATGTACCTAATCACCGAAGCGAGCGACACACTGGCGACTGAGTACGAGTAATACCGAAAGTGTGCGCAGATTTTTCTAAGGATATGATGGTCTTGCTGTACCTGATTTGAAACAGGGCAATATCGTAGTAATAAACGACCTTTCCTAATAGTATATTGTAATTTGTAGGAATTTCTTTGAGCAATCAGTACATTTATAATCGAAATATGAGGTATATTCAAATTACAAATTTCTTGGAACGCGAGAGTGACTGTAATATAACGACTAGGGTCTGTAGTATCAAGACTTTTGCAGTGACTTAATACTGAATAAACGTCGAAATGTCTAATCAAATTTTATGGCATTCAATGAACTTGTCATGTTATCTATACCTGTCATTGAATATGTCAAATCGTCTCAAACGATTTGGTAAATTTAGTATGAAGTCGTGACTATGTTTCGAGGTAAGAAAAAGAATCTCTCGGTTACATTCAACGAATGTGATCACGAGCCTACCGATGCAGAGTTTTATTACGAATTCAATAAATACAACGAAAACTCCTTCTGGCTTTACCTTGTATTTGTAATGACCAGTTTCATCCAACTAGCATTGGAAATGGACGACACAGTCTTTGATATAGCATCGCGCAGAGAAGAATCTTGTATTTACGTTACATTACATGTACTGCCATGGAAACGTAACGAAACCATTACAATTTTTTATCCTATCTTAAGACTACCTTGTACGATGTATGATTACAATATAACAGAATTGAGAAACTTGACTTATACAAATGCCATGCAATTGATTAAAAAGAAAAAGAAACCTCCTATAGTGCACTGCAGCATACCGTTGACTGCCAAAAAATTTTCATGGGAGCCAGAGTTTATAGGAACGTGTAGAGGAGCTATGTACAGGAGACACATATTTGCAATTAAATTATTGGGAACCGCGGTGGGAGCGTTCATTTTGGGTATTATAGCTGATATATATGGTAGAAAGCTTGCGATATATATTGCCATCGGGCTGTTTTATTTAGGAACGATACTACAAAGTTTGCTGAATAACTTCATAGCAGCACAAGTAGTTAGTGGAATTAAAGGATTTGGCAGAGGAGGAATAGAACATGTCTTAGTTGTGTTATTTGTAGAGTATTGCAATAAAAAAAATCGTGCACTACTAGTGATGTTCGTTAAAGTACTTGGTCCAATAGGAAATATTCTCGGAGTACATATGAAACAATATCTATACGGTTTTTCTATCGAATTAGGTTATATAATTGCCATACCTTCTCTAATACTTATATTTTACGCTTGGTACGTCCCAGAATCACCTAGATGGTTATTGAGCTATTGCCGAAAACGAGACGCCTGGAAATTTCTAGAGAGTTTGGGGACATCTCTAAGTGAGTTGCATATAATGCCGAATTTAAAATTAAAAAAGCACAAGGTGTTAATGCAGAATCTACGTAGCGTATTTATTAATTTCAGACTGATAAAAACCATACTGCTCGGAATATATTTGTTATCTTTTCTGTTAGCCACTGAATATTCCAAGAAGCAGTACGTTACTTTGAGACGACTTCTGAGACCTTACGCTCATCAAGGCTTACTGAGCATGGCCAAGTTATTTAGTTTCATGTATGTACTGCCTCCTTTAATAATACTTCGGCGACGCCTGGCTTTGTTATGGTTTTTTCTTCTAATATCAATTCAACTTGGTATTAACTTGGCAACTAATGATACCACTTACTACACATTAAATATATTAATGATGCTGTGCGTCTATTGCGTCAGGAATCTTTTTATACTATACATGTGTGAAATAT
Organism: Dermolepida albohirtum; assembly: GCA_031893035.1. Classification (NCBI taxonomy): domain Eukaryota; kingdom Metazoa; phylum Arthropoda; class Insecta; order Coleoptera; family Scarabaeidae; genus Dermolepida; species Dermolepida albohirtum. Next base: position 27,682 of record JAVIWB010002439.1, on the reverse strand, counting down.
TTCCAACTTGCATACGAGCCACTGCCTTAGGATTTATCAATTGTATATCGATCATATTTTATACTGGACATTATATGACTGATGTGAAAGCTTATATGTCTCGTTTATCAGAGAATATTGGGCTTTTTGTTGGCTCGTTAGTTGGCATGGTGGCGGTATTTCTCCTATCTGAAGTGAGGCATCAAGAATTGCCGGATTACAAAAGGTATCGTCGCGATTATGAAGAAAAGGAGGAACATGAAAGCTGATGTAAGAAGAGAAAATAAAAGCATTTTTTTATTATATATGTGCATATGTCTAAAATAGGAATAAGCAATAGAATTTTATAGACTTACTTTAATAAAAACTACGTTTTACTTTTTTTCAATAATAGGTTTTACTATTTATTTCAATAATACAAGGTAACAAAAACAGGAACTTCAAAAAAAAAACTTAAGAAAAGTATAAGAAATCCAATAACAAAAAAAACTATTGCCACAAAGTAAACATTGGTGGGCCGAACGTTTCTCTAATTCCAATCAAGTCCCGAATATATTGGCGTTGCGTAATTTTCCTGCCTTCTCCTTGGTCCTTGATATAATTATGCCATACCTCGCTTCCTGAAGATAAGCGGCGGTTTCTGTTCCTGAATTTCAACGTTTTTAGTGTTTTTTCTTTGCATACACTACCATGTCTGTGTAAAGAGGCACTTGGTCATCAAGATTAACGAAAACAGTGGCTATTTCATTCCTCCGAGCCAGATTATACCGCTTTTTATCCAATGATCTGTTTACATTAAATATCATCGTTATATTGGGCACGCATTAGGATTGGTATTTGACTTCGTAAAACTGAAACGTTGTACAACTCGATATTCTGTGGAATAAGAACATTTCTCGTTGATCCTTTCTTTGTCTTTTTCAAAACAGATCCAGTCCCTGCAAAGTAAGAGCTCCTTCTTCGTGCAATCCAAACTATTGTCCTTGTAAAAAGTTTTAAGGTGGAAGTACGCTGTTAACGGTTCCACTGCTCTATGATTACTAAATGACAAATTTGTCTGTGTGTCAAGGTACCTGTCCTGCAGTGCTACCAACTACGCATTTCAAAAATTACAATGTTTCGAGTTACATCAGTTTTAAATTCTTTAGGTGAATTATAGTAAAAATAATAACTTTATTTGTTAATTGCCCAAAAGGTATACGTACATACATATTTTAACGCTCCTTTAAATAATCCTTAATAAATTTTGCTTTGAAGGTATAAAGTGTATAAAGTATATAAAGTGCTTTTTATGAATCTGGACAATTGTTTAGAATTTTTGGAAAATTTCACTTTCACATTCATTACTGAAGACTGAAATACATTTCTTTCTTATACTTATACGCCGATGATATTAAAATCTTTCATCGAATTGACTCGCTGTCTGACGTTGACTTGTTGCAGGCCAATGTCATCTAAATCTATAACTGGTCCTTGTGTAACCGCCTAAGTTTAAACATTGAGAAGTGTTTCCTAGTGTCTTAGAAGGTTTTCTAGACTAGAATCCTGTACTCGATTGGCGGCGTTACAATTTCTCGTAAGTCCTCGATTGGGGATCTCGGGGTAATATTTGACGAGAAATTTACTTTCTCCGATCATGTTCTTGGTGTGACGGCTGCGGTTTCCAGATCTCTCGGTTTTATAATTCGCACATACCGATACTTTCGTAATATGGACACTTTGAACACTCTTTTCTTTGCTCATGTCGTTTCCAAACTGGAATATGCATCTACAGTCTGGCACCTCACCTACAAATCTCAAACTAGCCTCCTGGAACAGATACAACGCAAACTTTTGAAATACCTCTCATTTAAGTGTGATGGTCGATATCATGTCCGTGAAGCGAATTACAACGAGTTGTTGGAGCGACATGACATCGTATCTCTGTCTGATAGGAGAAAAACTCTTAGTGCTTTATTTATGCAAAGTGTCGTTACTGTGAAGGTTGACACGCCGGATTTACTGTCGCGTGTTTATTTCATTGTTCCGCGTCTGGGATCAAGGGCGAGACAACTGATTTATGTCCCTACGGCAAGGACCAATATTTTGCTGAAGGCCCCTTTGGTTTATTCGGCGGCAAAATTCAACAATCTGCAGTACGATTTGCCATAACCACCGTTTTGTAAAAATATATTTTATATATGATACACATTTTATTTACACAATGTAATTATTGTTTAATTTTCTTATGTATTTCTTTGTTTGTTACCCGTTTTGGAGTAATCTCTGTTGGGTAATTTAATAAATGATATTATTATTATTATTATAATATTCTTCCTGAAAAACAACACGATTACCAATACTCTATCGTTGCTATATCCAAAATAAAAATTATATCAGCATATAAGGTTAAATGTGTGGCGGCCATTGTGAAATTGTGTGTAAACAATACTGACTAAACGAAGCCACCAAAAAATAAATGTGAAAACAATTAGAATAAATGACAATTTAGTGATCTCTCGTGTGTTTTGCTTAGAATACATGACATACTAACGTTTTCATTACTACCTTAGTAACCGTTGATATTAGACTATATGTACTATATATTAGGATTTTTGTTCTCATTTGCCTCCCAAACACTTTCTCCAAATATTGGTGGGTTCCTCCCTAATTACCTTGTGTATATAATAAGATAAATTTCGTTAATGATTGTAATTTAGCTCCCAAGAAAGTGTCATGAAATTACTTGTTTGCATCCTTCACCATTTGATATGTTGGACTTTCGACCGTAGAATTTGTTCCACACAATTGAGAATTTTAAGGGGTGTTTCAAATTGCGCGGTTTTTGTAAAGAATAAATAAAATATAGATGGCGCACTGAATTTGACTGGGTATGTGGACATCTAAAAAGTGTGATGTACGACATAGCTTCGTACACGATACAACAACGCGTTCAAATGGTTGATTTATTTTATGAAAATCAGCGTTCTGTGAAGAGTTTTTAGAAAATTAGAATTTTATGGTTTACATAATCGTTCATCTGAAAGCACTATTGGTCGAATTATTAAAAAATTTCAAGAGACCGGTTTCGTGGAAGATCAAAAAAGTGAAAAATACAGTCGTAGTGGTCGTTCACAAGAAAATATTGGTTTGGTTCGTGAAAGTGTTGCTGAAGATTCTGAAATGTCCATTAGACGACGTTCACAACAACTTGGACTTAGTGGATCAACAACATGGCGTATTTTACACAAGGATTTAGCTCTGAAGGCATGCAAGGTTAAAATAACACACTAACTGAAGCCATTAGATCATTTAAAACGTCGTTCATTTGTCAATTTCATCAATGAACAACCATCAGATTTTTCTCAAAAAATAATGTTTTCCGATGAGGCACATTTTGAACTTGGTGGCTATGTTAATAAACAAAATTGCCGTAATTAAGGAAAATTCACGAATTATTCATGAGAAACTTATGCATCCTAAACGAGTTATTGTTTGGTGTGCATTATGGTCGGGTGGTGTAATTGGACCTTACTTCTTTGAAAATGCTGCTGGTGAAGCTGTAACTGTCAATGTTGATCGATATCGTCGGATGATGACCGAATTTTTGTGGCCTGAATTAATGAATATTGATATAGAGGATATGTGGTTTCAACAGGATGGCGCTACACCTCACTTTGCACACGAATCAATCGATTTCCTGGACGTGTATCTCAAGAAAAGGTGATGTTAATTGGCCACCAAGATCATGTGATTTGACACCGTTAGATTATTTTCTTTGGTGTTATGTGAAAAGTCAGGTTTATAAAAACAATCCATAATCAATTCCTGCTTTGAAAGATGAAATTATTCGTGTCGTTGGTGAGATAGAGCCTCAAAAATGTCATTGAAAATTTTAACAAAAGAGTGGACGTCTGTGAAACTGCAAGAGGAGAGAGGAGGCCATTTGGTATACATTATTTTTCGCATTTAATGTCATAATTGATACTTCAATTACCAATAAAAAGTTTTTGAAAATGTGTTTATGTATTTTATTTATTCTTTAGAAAAAACCGCGAAGTTTGAAACACCCTTTATTTGTCACCACCAATTGTATTTTATGAAAAAATAATTTCGCGAACTTCTAGAAGGTAAAAGCAACCCATCATATGGTACTTTGGTAGTTTAGTTATTGTTTACGCATTTAGTAAATGTAGTTGCCAAGTAGGCAGTTAATGTTCGAAAATATTGTTTTTCATTTATAGCTCTATATATACTTAGCCTAATTGTATGTTTTTAGTAAACAAAACGTTATTGTTATTATTTTTCTTCCACTTATATATAACATCTAGTTCTATTCTTGATCGTATAAGCGCATAAATTATTGATTTTTCATCAATTAGCCATTAGTGTTTGTAAAACAGAACGGAGTATACATATATTAGTTGTAATGGATTGCAAGTAAATAAATTATGTTTTATGGCAATGTAACATATCTGCTCCTAAATTACTTTTAACCTTGTATATAATTCATTGCTTTATTTAATGTATTTTGTTTTTACTTATAGAAAGTACGTATTAAAACATGAAACGCCCCGTCTCACGTTTAATAGAACAATAAATAAACGCCCGTCTTCTTACCTAAAAAACCATCCTTACGTTTGACCTCCACAGTACTAAACTAGCTCAAGAATTAAACTCGGAAATTGGGTGGGGTGTGGGGGGATTCCCTGTTAATATGTTCTAATACGACGTCACAATATTGTTACCCTGAAAGCTCCTGCCCCAATATTGAAGCAAAAGGGGGGATCACGAAAAATACGTTCTACATTTGGTTAACTAAGACCGAGAAGAAAAAGGGGTCCCTTTTGCAGTAAGAAAGAAAAATTAAGCTTTATACAAATTTATTGTATGTTCAATTGCTTTTGGTAATACACGATATAAAAAAAGATATTAATATTAAAAAAGTATTTCAAAAAAAAATGAAAAATGTTCATATTTTGACATGTTTTTCAAATCTTTTATTCTGTTGGGATTAAGTCGACAGAATTAAACACATTTTAATAAGTTTTTTTTGTTATTTAAGGATTATATCAAAAGAACCATATAAAGTTGGACATTAAAATCGTTTTTAAGGAATTCGAATTTTTAGATGCACTTAAACGAAAAAAGGTCATGTGTTGAACGCTGATCTGGGACCAAACTAAAACTCATGTCTCTTAGGTCTCTTGAATGACAGACAAGGGAGAGTGCAATAAACCGCGTATAGGTATTTGTCTTTCCTATCTTTCCTTTTTCTGATGTTTTATCTTAGTTTAAGACGAAAACACAATCTTTTTTAAAAATTATGTGAAACGAATATACAGTGTGCGTTTTGGCTTTCAACGGTACAGATCGTGTGCGGAATTTGTTTTCGTACGGGTATTTTTGCCGTAGTTTTCCAGGTGGAACATTGTTTAATTATCTGCTAATCATGACAACTTAGTTGTCGAAATACGTATACAGAAGACGAAAATAAATGTGGAAAGGGGTTATATATTAACCTTTAGTGATTAAGTTAATCAACCACAGGCTACATCAAAATTACCGTGGTAGTCTAACATTAAAATATCTATAAAAATGCATTTCTCGACTTTTTCCACGGACGATTATATTTTCTCTCAAATACGGTAGAGAATGTTTTGCTTTCATTTGATAGTAGGTAAACTCAATTTAGAGTTCTTTTAATTATTATTATCCTAGCTAAAGTAATATTTCGAGGCACAATAAAGTAGTTATACAAGCGGGTTATGATTGCGAAGCCTAACATTACTGCCGCCACCGTATCTTGTTTAATATAGGTCAAACTCCTAAAAAGGTATGTATGACTGTTTATTTACAAAACGTCTTCAAAGGATCAATAATGTATGTACAAAGAAAATGGACGTGTTGATGACATTTGCTTGTTTCTGTATACGTAAACTAAAATAACCTCAATTTGTTCAGCACAAATTACCATTCGTTTCACACAATATCAATTAATAAAGATAGATCGTTCACGCAAGAACGTTTGCGTAATATTCCAAAAAGAAGACAGAAGATATTGATTCGGCGAAATTATTTAGAAGTCTCTGTTGACCATAACTAATCTTGCAATTATATTTTTAAATAAATATTTTATTCTGCTTCTATTAAATTAGAAATGAAGAGAAAATATTTTTCAATTTATTAGTTATTTAATTACATGTGTTATTAATAATATCCACATTGAAAACTTTATACATTTCGCTAGTCCGTTCGAGATTGGAGTATGGCTCGATAGTGTGGAATCCTTATTACGAAATCGAAAAAAAATAGCTATAGAATGTGTGCAAAGACGATTTTGGTTTAGAAATCACTGGGCTTACTCTTACAGAGGCTTTCCCTGTGACACGTTATTGAGTACTTTTACCATGGCTTCATTGGAGATGAAACGGGCTATGTCCGGTTTGTCTTTCTTACATAGGTTAATCCATGGTTGGATAGATTTTTCGGAGCTTCTGGGCGGAGTCAACTTCTATGTGCCCCGTCTTGCTGCTCGGAATGTTCAGACTTTCTCCATTCCACCAGCAGGCACATACGTTGTTAAATCACCCATTTCATTTATGTGTACTTCACATAATAAATTTGGTAATAAATGCGATATATTCACTTGTTCCGCTAGGGATTTGCAAAATAAAGGGTGTTTCAAATTGCACGGTTTTTTTAAGAGTAAATAAAATATAGATGGCGCACTGAATTTGTCTGGGTATGTGGGCATTTAAAAAGTATGATGTATGACATTTATAAAAATGGTTTCGTACACGGTACAACAACGTGTTCAAATTGTTGAATTATTTTATGAAAATCAGCGTTCTGTGAACAAACTTTTTAGAAAATTACGTGAATTTTATGGTTTACATAATCGTCCATCTGAAAGCACTATTAGTCGAATTAGTAAAAAATTTCAAGAGTCTGGTTCCGTGAAAGATCAAAAAAGTGAAAAATACAGTCGTAGTAGTCGTTCACAAGAAAATATTGGTTTGGTTCGTGAAAGTGTCTGAAGATCCTGAAATGTCCATTAGTGGACGTTCACAGCTTGGACGTGGATCAACAGGATGGCGTATTTTACACAAGAATTTAGCTCTGAAGGCATATAAGGTTCAAATAACACAGAAACTGAAGCCATTAGATTATTTAAACCGTCGTTCATTTATCAATTTCATCAATGATAAACCAGCTGATTTTTATCAAAAAATAGTGTTTTCCGATGAGGCACGTTTTGAACTTGGTGGCTGTGTTAATAAACAAAATTGCCGTATCTAGGGGTGAGGAAAATCCACGAATTATTCATGAGAAACCTATGCATCCTAAACGAGTTACTATTTGGTGTGCATTATGGTCGGGTGGTGTAATTGGACCTTACTTCTTTGAAAATGCTGCTGGTGAAGCTGTAACTGTCAATGGTGATCGATGACGGATTATAACCGAATTTTTGTGGCCTGAATTAATGAATATTGATCTAGAGAATACGTGGTTTCAACAGGATGGCGCTACACTTCACTTTGCACACGAATCAATTGATTTATTGAGAGAAAAATTTCCTGGACGTGTAATGTCATGAAACGGTGATGTTAATTGGCCACCAAGATCATGTGATTTGACACCCGTTAGACTATTTTCTTTGGGGTTATGTGAAAAGTTAGGTTTATAAAAACAATCTACAATCAATTCCTGCTTTGAAAGATGAAATTATTCGTGTCGTTGGTGAGATAGAGCCTCAATTATGTCAAAATGTCATTGAAAATTTTAACAAAAGAGTGGACGTCTGTGGAGCTGTAAGAGGAGGCCATTTGGCAGATATTATTTTTCGTATATAAATGTCATAACTGATACTTCAATTACCAATGAAAAGTGAATGCAAATTATGTGTTCTATTTATTCTTTAAGAAAATCGCGAAATTTGAAATTTGATTTTTGGTGTGCCGTAAGATGTATGCATATACACATGTATGTATGTTAAGTTTTGTAATGGTTAACTGTAGGGATTAATAATTAATTATTTAGATGTAAGCTTCTTGTTGTGTATATTGATGATTTTGATATTTGTAGTTCTTTATATACATTGTCCTGTTATTATATATGTATACTGTTGGGCAATAAATACTTTATTATTATTATATTATTATATATTATATTCAATAGAAATCATATAAATTTTTGTCTAACTTTATGTTATATGCGGATTTTGTTTATTGCAAGGTACACTTAAAAAGTGAGACAAGTCAACCCTAGTAATACCAAGGTAGAAATATACCTACACTTAGAGAATAACCTTACTTAATTCTAAAGCTTTCTATCCATTGAGGTGTAAGACCGAGGGAACTCGAGTTTAGGTCCTAAGTTTTTTTCCATTCTTTTCTATTTTGCACTTGTATTACACTCAACGTCTCTCTAATTGGCCACGCTTTTAATCATTTCATTTAATGTTTTTTTAAGTCTTTCTTTTATTTTCGTTTTATATCGTATCGCATTTTACATCCTCAATACATGTTTCAATTATTTTATTGTTAGTTAATATTTTCTACCGCTATTACTTATTACAATGCTTCGGCAGTACGGATTCTTAATGTTCGGTAATGATGTAGCGTTTATTAAAACAATAATAAACAAAATATAAATATATATAACAGTTTACATACAACTATACCTTGTCTCAGAATAAGGAGTAATTGAAATATTCCGCAAAAACGCGGAACACATAGCTTAAAAATGTGACTTACCATCAAAAAGAAACATAAACAGTTATGAATATAATAGTTTGTCAACAATATTAATCTTTTTCTTTATTATAAAAAATAAATGAAAAAGAATTCATTTTAATGGAAGTATGATTGTACAAACTAATGAAATCTCTTAAAAATATGTACTATTTTGGCCAAATATTTGAATCACTGTGTCTTATTCCGAGACAAGGTATAACTCAGTATACTAGATATCCCGAAAAGCAAAAAAAAACAAGATAACAAGATGAATGAGTAAAAATTGCGCAGCGTAATATAAAATAACTTGCGTATACAATAAATTGTCCCCGTATATATATGTATGATTTGCAGATGTCTAGCGTGAAGGTTACGGGATAGTTACTTTACATAAGAAAATAAATAAAATAAAGAAAATAACTATAAATTGATTTCTCAAGTACGTGACGAAATATACGTCGAATAACTTAAATCGGTCTAACCTGGTTATCGTTCCTTGCCCACCGGTACACCGCCAGCAAGGTCCCACACACACAGAAAGGAAGAAAGAACCCTAAGAGCACGATTCCATAAAAACATGCCTTTCGAAAGGCACTATTGAACATATACCTGGAGTTAGTGGGCGGGGTCTAATGTATGAATCACCTTCGAAGACGGCGTCGCTATTTTTTTCTCTATAGTATTTATCTTGTATCCAAAACCTCTACACAATCTTCGAATATTATCTTATATATTATTCAAATTATTCCGATATTTGTACAATATACCTCTAATTGAGGAGCCCCTATCACGGGTGAACAAGCGACCGTCCTTTCGAATTCATTGAATATCACACACACACACACACACAGTCAACGACAAAATGCACACTAAGAGCAAAAATGGGTACGGAAGAACAACGTTCTAGGAGGTTCGAGAAAAAACGTCAAATTCGTACGTAGACTCGGAATAGTTACGCGCACCTGCAGCTGATCTATCGGTGCGACGAGAGTGAGATAGACATAATAAAAACTCCAAACATGATAAAACTCGCTTTGTGCGATTTACACAAAGACTATTGAATTCAATATAACATTGAAATAAACTGCGTTTAACTATATGCAATATTGGCCCTGGAATAAATGAATACATGCGAATATACATTACATTAAATGAAACTAAATCGAAATAAAATATTAAACAACGGTATTTCAGCACACATATTAACCAAATACAAATACTATACAGGGCTTTAGCAAATGAAATAAACCATGTAGAAGATGTAAATTGAATCGTAGCATACTATAAAATATTCACATTGTTTCTAAAGCCTGTGTTTCTTATTTTATTTATTTAATTTCCCTAGGAATTTCGCTTCCGTGCTTTTAATCTACTGTACCGTTTTTGGGTAATTGTTTATGTTTTAGAACCAAAAGTCAAGATTGGGATGACTGCCTTCTAAATGTTTCGGTCTTTATATATTTAAGCATTAATTTTTTATTTAAATATTGATTCTCAATTGAATTGAAGTCTCCTAATTGTTTCTATTCTCTCATTAATATCATCCCCCAATTTACCACTGTGTGTTACTTTTGTTCCAAAGTATTTAAACTTTTTCTAATGTACTTCCAAGTTGTTATTATTTATTTTCAAAATAACAAAAGAAATTATTTATTTTCAAAAACTATTTTTTAGTCGTTACGTGTTCATAACACTTTAAAAACTGCCACATTTATGGCCGTACCGTATTCTTTTCGTACGTCTTTTATTTTGTATTTAATTTTTCTTCTTTCTGCCGCCGAACGTTAGAAAAAGATTTCGGCGCATACTCACTCGCTTATGGGCCTGAATTTTGGAAAAGTGCAACACGGATTATTTTGTATTTAGAAGCATTTTCTATTATATTTTATTGTGATTAGTTCTCTCCCAATTAGGGAAAAATTAAGAGGAATTTTTCGATTAAGGAGTGCCTTCTTTACTACGTTACGAGGAATTAATGGGTGCACGCTTTTCTGTTTATTTTATCGGGTTTGTAAGATAGAAGGGAAATAAAATCACCGCAATGTAACAGTTTCTTCTCCTTACTTGCAAAAGATTAAAATACTAACTTTAGTTGTGCTTCTTTCTTTGACTATTAAGTGTTGTTTTTTTTTATTTCTCCCGTTTCTCTTGACGTTATTCGAAGAAATTAATTCGGAAACGAAGGGACCTGTTTCTTAAGAGGGACGTCGCCATCGAAACATCGTACGACAGCCGTACAAAAGGTCAGACCGTGGCAATTTCTTTCGTTCGTCGTTTAATATTTATATATATGTAATTAACGATCTGGCCAAGGAAAAAGTTGTTTATTAAACGAGCCTCACCAAAAAACTCTTAAAACTTGTACTTTTAACTTTTACTTTTGCTCGTCAGATGTTTTTTCGTCTAACAATTTTTTTTTCTTGTATCCTAATAGAATATAATGTAATGTAATAGAATGTTATTGGTTTCAATTGGATTCTGAAAGAAAACACCAGATTGATGAGTGGCGTTTACCAGAAGAAGAAAACCCGCGGTTAATGGTGCTGGTGTGCTTCACTAGCTCTAGCGTACTTTGTATAAACTTTTATTTGATAAATCAGATATTTTTTTAAATAAATTTTTATATTCGAATCTCTTCCTATGCTAGACAAAGAAAGAGAGACCGTGAACTACTTTCTGAGTACTTAATACATATATAATCTAGTGCACCTAGTTTTATTTTCCTACTATATAATAACTTCCTTATATACATATTTTTAATGGATTTAGCTTACTTGATTTTCCCTGTTAAGTAAACATGGTGAAAGTTTTACAATTTAATTTTTGAAAGTAAGGAATAAATAAAACATTTTGTCTATATTTCACACTATATTACATATTTACTGCGGCCAGTTTCATCTGCTTCCATCTTGCTAGGACATTTCCAAGCCTCGATATACGAGGGGGTATCCAGGAATAACCGAAATGGCAGCGCTGTGAATGGGGCTTACTCATCACGTATTTCTACCACTAGGTGCGTTTGGCACAACTTGTTCTGCGTTCGGTGTAATCGGTTCTTTCGCCGAATGAGATTGTTTCTTGTTACAGTGAATTCTTTTGTAAAAGCAGTTTTATTTTTTCGTCGTTTTTTGTGATGTCGGACTTAAATGAACAGCGTACTACTCGGTCAGATAGTTAATCTGGCATTCTATTTGGGAGTTCTCAGAAGACAGGGTAACAGTGTGTGGTGAAAGGAGCTAGATTTGTGGCAGACGGGGAATGGTTTTTAAACCATGACAATGCACCTACTCACACAGCTTTATCAGTCCTTTGCCCCGCGTTCTCTACTCACCTGATCTTACTTTTTTTTGTTGACACGAATGAAGAGGGACATGAAAGGACAACAACAACAACAATGTTTCCAACAACCGAATCATCGATTAGACAAGTGTATAAAGTTAAATAGAGAGTATATTGAAGGTGTTAAGATTGTATCTGCTTCTGGGCTTCCGGAGTGGAACTGCGTCACTGGTATAACTGCCGACGTTTCGTACCCACTCGTATGGGACATCTTCAGGGCTCAACTACTACTACTGTTCGTTGCACTGAAACGTCGGCAGTTATACCAGTGACGCGGTTCCAGCCCGAAAGCCCAGAAGCAGATAGTATAAAACCACGCCCGCGGAAGTCTACGTAACAGGTGTTAAGATTGTTTTGTAAAAAAAATAAAATACAGGTTTTTATAGAAAAATTCCGGTTCTTTTTGGGTACACCTTCGTCTCTATATCGAGACCCAATAACGTCCTAACAGACAAAACTACTTGCAGTAAATATGTTATATAATATAGTGCGAAATTCAGACAATGTCGTAATTATATATAAATATATAAATTAGTTTCACGATGGGAAATTTAATGAAAATTATATTATTTTCTGCTACTCCATCGTTAATTAAATACACAGAAATTAATTAAAAATTTCTGCGCTGGAGAAGGACTCGAATCTCTATCCCCCGTTTTCTAGACGACTGCTTTACCTAATATTTATTAAGGTTATGATATCGTAATTATATATAAATATATAAATTAGTTTCACCAGGCAGTGTAACTTCGAGTCCTTTAACACGCCATAAATCGTATTATGGAACAGATTTAATATTTATTTGAAAACCTGCAGTTCGGTATATGATATCGTAATTATATATAAATATATAAATTAGTTTCACGATGGGAAATTTAATGAAAATTATATTATTTTCTGCTACTCCATCGTTAATTAAATACACAGAAATTAATTAAAAATTTTCATTCAGACAATGTGTTTTATTTATTCTTTAGTGTTTTATTTATCACTTAGTTTAATGGAATTTCATAAAGTAACGACCTCGAAAATCAATTAATTTTTAAAAGTATATGAAATATTAATATTTTTCCCAATAATAACGTATATCTCGTAGTGTGAGCATTTAAAATGTATTAGTTCGAGTTAATATTTTAAGGAGAATTAGTTCATCCGCATATGTTAGTAACGACAATTTAGATGTATTGTACAATGAAGCATTACGAAGAATTCTCTCCGTGTACATCATGTTGCGTGTTCACCGTGTTCATTTCATTTCATGCAATAACTGTTGCTTCAATCGATATGAACACAATGCATAAGCACAATACTGGTGAAATAATGCCGAATTAATTCCTAGAAGTCCATTGCGAAATACGTGGAAATTTGCATGAAATGTAATTAATCGTTGTTGTAACATTAGTGATAAGAAATAAAAACCACGGTATACTGTAATTTAACCACTAACGAATTTATCAGCTTGAAAAATCGTAGCGATTTTTACAGAAAATTTCATAGATACTTTGAACGGTTTATTAACATAACACGCCTTGACTCATCTTAAGACAGTATCTCTACTATCTACGGTCTTTATATCAATAATACGTTTTAAGTTTTGCATATAAAACTGGAATAAAACAGTAGATAGCCCTTAAAGACTTCATTATGTTTCGAAGTATTCTTCACGAAGATTAACGCACTTTTGCATGCGCTCGGACCAACTCAGTAGCTATTTCATTCGTTTGTTGGTACAGCCGAAATTGCGTTTTTGAAGGTATCAACTGCTCTTTCTGACTTCTGGCACCTTTGACAACTCAGTCCGTTCTCGATTTTCGGAAAGGTAAAAAAATCGTAGGGTCTTAGGTCGATGCTTTGTTGCGCTAAAAACTCAATTGTCTTGCGTGCTGTGTGCGAACTTGCATTGTCTTGGTGGAGAATGATTTATCGTACAGGGTTGGTTTTTCGAAGCTCGCCGGTGGCTTGCACATGTTTGTATACAAATCTGCAGTAACAGTTCTTTGATCTTGTAGAGGAATTATTACATGATCTGCTTTCGAGACAAATGTCGCGATCATCTTTTTGGAGACATTTCGAGAACGGATGACTTTTTTTGGGTTTTCTTCACTTTGGAACACCCAAACAGACGACTGACATTTCTGGCTCGTGTGAATAAATCCAAGATTCATCACCACTGACAATGTTGTACACGTTTTTGGAGTTTCGGGCGTTGAAGCGAGCTAGAGCTTTTTGACTCCAATTCACCCTAGTTGTTTTCTGTTCTTCGGTCAACAGATACGGTATCCAATGGGAAACTAATTCTTTATGCAAAATTTTTTGAATTAATGTTTTTGAAATACAAAATAATGCTTCAATCTGGCGATATGTCACATGTCGATCTTTGCTGATGGTATCGCGCAGCATCGAAGTTTTCCGAGTTTTTCCGAGTGACTGCCGTGTTTGGTGAACCTGTTCTTGGATAGCCGCTAAGACTAATCCGTCCACGTTTCAAATCTCCATACCAACGAGAAATTGTTCACTGATGTGGTGCTTCATTACCGAAAATAGAAACCAACTCGGAAAGGCATTTTCGTTGAGATAATTGTCTTCGAAAATTAAAACAAATTATTCCGCTAAAAGGTTTTCGGTTTAATTCTATTTTTCAACTAACTTGTCAACTTTGGCAGTTCGTTGTAGTTATAACCCTACACGTATCTCACTGAAACTTTGAATTTAGGTTAACTAAAGATGGAGAATAATTTTTATTGTTCCACTATGCATAATTTAAAATACATTCCACATAATAATATAAGGACCATAGATAGTAGGCCATAGGACCTTATATAGTAGAGATACTATTTAAAATCTGTAAACGTTGTTTTAGAACACTCTGTATATAGAATTTAGTTTTAGCAGGAAGTGACTTTAACAGTGGTAACCGCCCAGATAAATGCTGTCATTCATTAAGCAACGATGAATTCGAAAATATTAACTATGTTAATAGTAAACAAGTAATGAATATTAGTCTCACTGCAAAACGTATGCTGTGGCTCTCGATGGTACAGATCATGTACGGAATTTGTTTCGTGCGATATTTTGCCGTTGTTGTTTTCCAGGCGCGACACTGTTTAATTATCTGTCGATGAGGGCAACTTAGATGTCGAAATACGCATACAGAATACGGAAATTAATGTGGATATGGGTTATATACCAGCCTTAAGTGATCAAGTTAATCAACCACAGACTCCATAACAATCATCATAGCGTCAATTACTTAATCAAGTAAATAGTTATTCAAATTTTAATTATTAAAGTGGGTATCCAATATGTAAAAGCTGCCTTTTAAAAGTGTTTACAAATGCATTACAAAATACTCCAGTAATAGTCAATAACAGTCATTGCATCAATTTACAACCATAATTAACTATAAGGTTGGATGGTTGTCATTACATTAAGGCTAGCATGCAGCAAAGTAATATTATCCTCCCATTAATACAACAGTCACGCTAATAATGCCATTACGGTTCCAAATCGAGTCCGATGAAACGGACATATTCCATTTCGTTGATTGTAACTTTGCAACGTCTCGTGTCCGCAAACTGCAGTCAAACGTCCCTGGGGAATCGACTCTTCTCCCCTGCCTACTTAGAAAACTATCGTAAACGATCAAAAAGCGGAACCAAAAGACGTTAACTTCATTCTGTGGCGCAATTCAGCTTTGAATTGAAGTTAGAAAAGTTGGAGACACAACGGGCGTGAAAGTGTATTTGAGAGTTTCGCGGAACGAATTCGGGTAACGGACGCCAGACAGCCGATAATGTTAATTAAATTCTGCTGAGATATACGCTTAAAGTCATAATTGAATACACTCGGTTTAGATGACGAAGATGGCCGAAAATAATTCCCGGGAAAAGGTACTTTTATGACTGCTCTGTTTACGCGAGACAATGCTTAAACCATAATTTCGCTCGAAGGTTAATTTAGATAAACATTTACTTTACATTGTGCATGTGTATTTAGTAAATAAGCGCAGAGTTGATAGTAAGAGGAAATGAAGGGCTTGTTTGAGTTAAATCATAATATCCGTAAATTTGTGAACCGCATTTCACGTGTTAAGCTAACGTCAGTCAAAATTTGAAAAATAAACTATTAACACTGAAATCTGAAATGAAGAGAAAATAATACTAATATTTTTTTAAGAGTAAATTCGTAGTATAAAATGTTTTTAAGACTGTCACATTTTCTGTTATAAATTTTATTATAATTATTTTTCTATTGAAGTCGTCACAACTGTTTTTAACGCTACGCACCTGATGTACATATGTTCACAAGATATTTTTCGGAATTTAATTACCCGAAGCTAGTTTTTGATAACTAGATAAAAGAAGCAGGATTACTTAATACGTTAGTTATGATTATGAATTTCTTGGGGCAATAAACAATTTTCAAAGAGATATTTTATGACAATTCTCATATGAATTCATAAAAACATCTTTTATTCATAAGTCAAAGGCTTACCAAGATAGGGTAAATCATTCAATACAGAATACGAGGGTGATCACAGAAGTACCCGACCCAACAAAGGAAACCCTCCTTTCAGCTCTACACTTTTCCCAGCGATGTTGAATAAGTTCGATACCCTTTTTATAATAAGAACTGTGCTGCTCCTCAAAATAGCCATTAACTGCCGACATCACTTCTTCGTCGTTGAAAAATCTTTGACCACTGAGCCAGTTTTTCAAGTTTGAGGAGAGAAAATAATCCGAGGGGGATTAATCTGGCGAATAGAGTGCAACTCAAACTTTAATAATTCATTAATTTTAGCCATTGCAATAACTAATTTGTGAGCTGGTGCATTATCTTGATGAAACAAAACTTTCTTCTTAGCCAAATGCGAGTTTCTGCTGGATTTCTTCACTCAAACGCTGCAATAAGTTCGCATAATACTCGCCGTTGATAGTTTTTCCTTTTTCAAGATAGTCAATGAAAATTATTCCAGGCGCATCCCAAAAAACCGATGCCATGACCTTGCCTACAAATGAAACGTTCTTCGCCTTCTTTGGAACCGGTTCTCCCATTGTTTTGATTGTTCTTTTGCCCCAGGTTTGAAGTGATGGACCCATGTTTCATCCATGGTTATGAAACGGCGCAAAAATTCTGCTTTGTTGTTGTGAAACTGTTTTTGCTCGAGTGTGAGTAAACGCGGCACCCATTTTGCACACATCTTTTTCATGTCCAAATTTTCAGATAATATGAGATGTACCGCACTTTTCGAAATGCTTACTATGTCTGCTAGCTCGCACACTTTCAGTCGACGATCATGCAGTACCGCTTTGTAGATTTTCTTCGCCATTTCTGAAGTCGCCACCTCAATTGGTCGATCACTGCGATGCTCGCCTTGCTAGCTCGTACTTCCTCGTTTAAACTCTGCTACCCAATATTTCACTATTGTAAACGAAAAAATAATATTCACCTACCTAGCAATTTTGTACAACACTATAAAATTGGATTTTAAAAAATGAATACAAATTCACCCAAAAACAAATGTCTTATGAGTGTGTTAATTTTTTTTTTAATTGAAGATTTTGTAGGGACTGTAAATGCACTGCTGTAAACGGAAATTGCAACACAAAGGCGACGCGGGGAAATAATGAGAGAACACATATCTGAAATATTATAGAGCGTATAGTAAATGATTAAAGTTTATTAAAGCAAATCGATACAATGTGTGTCGTATTGAAACAGTGTCAGTGCGACAGACAGTAGCAGTAGTTGAGCCCTGAAGATGTCCCATACGAGTGGGTACGAAACGTCGGCAGTTATACCAGTGACGCGATGCCAATCCGGAAGCCCAGAAGAAGGTACGATTAACTTATAAAGAATCGTTCGTTAACAACATCAGAGCTCACGTGAAAGTGAATATACTGGACACGCATCGGAAACAAGATGTTATTAACATTTGAATGATTCAGAGATTTCATGGTTTTTTTGGAAAAAAATCAAGGATTTCTAGCAACGTTAAAGCAATTTTAAAAAATAATTATAGTGAACTACGAGGATAGTTTAACAAGTAGTGAGAATGGCACATAGGTGGCGCTGTAATTGGTAAAACAAATGCACTGTAATTTAGGTTGCCTATTTATATGTTTACATTCCGATATTTAGATAAATCAGTTGATTGGTTTATTTTTGACAGCTGATAGAAAAAGAAGCAACACGTTGTTTTGTTAAAATGGAAAAAGCAGAGTATCGTGCGGTGATTAAATACTTCGTAATTAAGGGTATGAAAGCTACCGAAATAAAAGTTGAGTTACGGGAAACATTAGGTAAATCTGTTCCATCATCCGCCACAATAAGTAGAAGGGTAAATGAATGTAAACGTGGTAGAACAAGCTGTGTTGATGAAGCCCGCTCTGGAGCACCCAAAATCGTGACTTCTAAGGAAATGATTATAAAAATTCATAATATTATTACGCAAGATCGACGACTCAAAGTGAGAGAGATAGCAGACATGGTAAACATTTCAACATAAAGCGTACACCATATTTTAACGAAAGAATTGGGCCCTTCCAAGCTTTCGGCAAGATGGGTGTCGCGATTGCTTACGACTGATCAAAAGTTCACAAGTTTGCGCATTTCCAATGAGTGTTTGGAACTTTATAAGCGGAATCCGGTTGATTTTTGTAGGCGATTTGTTACTTGCGATGAAACTTGGATGCACTACAGTACACCCGAAACTAAACAACAGTCGAAACAATGGTTAGAACTTGGTCCCGCACCTCCAAAGAAAGCGAAAACCACTTTATCGGCTAACAAGGTGATGGCATCAATTTTTTGGGATTCAAAGGGCATTTTGCTCATTGATTACCTTCAGAAAGGTGCCACAATAAACGGACAATATTATGCAGAACTTCTACAAAAATTAAATGTTGAGATTCGTGCTAAACGGCCAGGTATGGCAAAGAAAAATATTCTGTTTCACGAAGACAACGCTCCCTCGCATACCAGCACAGTTGCGATGTCCAAAATCCACGAGTTGCATTTTCAATTAGTACCGCATACGCCTTATTCGCCGGATCTAGCCCCTTCCGACTTCCACCTTTTTCCAAAATTGAAAACGGCACTAGCTGGAAAGAAATTTTCGTCTAAGGACGAGCTTATCATCTTCGTAAATGAGTATTTTGCAAGCCTTCCGGAATCGAATTTTAGAGATGGCATAAGGGCATTGGAGCACAGTTGGAATAAATGTATTGCTCTTTTAGGAAAATATATTGAAAAATAAAAATTATTTTGTATTTAAAAAATTCGTTTTTCCTTTCCATTCTCACTACTTGTCAAACTACCCTCGTATACCGGAATACATGGTTGAGGTTGAAGTACAAAAGAAACCATATTTAGCATATTTATTAACTTTGTACACTATCTCCATGGAAAGTATAATTGGACAGAAATATAAGAAACAATTTTGATGTTTTGTAATTTATAGTATCTTAGCAGCATTATTTAAACAGACTTCGTACATTTAATATATTTTAAGTAGAATTTTATTACTGTTTATTAAATTTGGCTGGAGTTTAAAATTCAAATTTATTTATTATTTCAAGGAATAACATGAAAATAAAGGATAACTTATTGAACGTTACACTTATCTAAGTGTAAATTCTGTTAAAAGAACTATAAACTTTCATAAAATATATTATTAAATTTATTTATGTTCGGAGTTCTAAGTATTGATTGAATACGTACAGCATTATACAATTTGAGTTATTTCGACAAGTGAATTAGTGGTTTGATTTATTTTCTCTTACGTCTTATGTCTTTTATTCACCGAGCGGAATTTACATAT
Organism: Dermolepida albohirtum; assembly: GCA_031893035.1. Taxonomy (NCBI): domain Eukaryota; kingdom Metazoa; phylum Arthropoda; class Insecta; order Coleoptera; family Scarabaeidae; genus Dermolepida; species Dermolepida albohirtum. Next base: position 7,825 of record JAVIWB010002439.1, on the reverse strand, counting down.
TCTCACGAATTATATTGCAAATTTATAGAATATATTATGCAGAACATCATAAAGTTGGAAACTTTATTTATGTAGTATAGGTAATAGAAAACATACATTTACAGCAAAGCGATTAAATTTAAACGTGTGTTCTGTGATGACAACGGTTGTTTCATCTTTACGTTTGAAATACGTTTTAAGTGCAAACAATCTTAGCTTAAACAAACCCGGCGTTGTCTTTTAAAAGTTTGATATTCCGCACGTTGCCAATTTATTGCTGATTTATAAAAATATTGTAACATCATTATGCGTCAATATTAAGAACGGGAGATCTTAATTAAAAGTTGTACCTGTAGAAAATTATAAAAACAAACGGAACAAACACGAAAATAAATCGATTCGCTACGATGAACTTTAAATTATTTCTTTTCGTTGCCATTTACAAAGTTTTAGGTAGCAGTCGATATCGTTTCTGTTGTGTAAAAGCGCACGAGATTCAAGAACTTTACTCCTTGAACATTAGCAAAAATTCATCAGTTAAAAAGTATGACAGCGCTAAATTACAGTGTTATGATGCTACTACAACTACATTCCGTTGAGAATTTTTCATTAAAAGTACCTCTGGCAGTCGTATTTCGTTAGAAAGCACGTGATATGTCAAATAATTACATGTTTTATTTTGATATTCTTCGGGATTATTAACGTCTTTACTAGTAAAATGTAAATATCGTTTTATTTTAAACCAATGTTTTCTATGGAGAATATTCAGATATTTATTATTAATTTGGCAAATTTTCATCGAACAATGTATTTTGAATACGAACGTATTTATCCTGAAAGAAATATTGAGCATCAGAATGTCCTTTTACACACTGATCTACCTTACAAAGGGTACTAGGAAAGTTTTGCAATACACTTAGTTTATTTAATTTTTTCAAAGTAATTTCCTCTATCTTTAAATCAGTTCTGCCAAGTTTCACTAGGGAGTAAAGCAAATTCGTTGCCCCAAGCCCGGAGAAGGTCCTCATCACTGAAAAACCGCCTCCCTTTTAGCTTCATTTTCACATGCGAGAACAGTGCAAAGTTGCAGGGAGCAAGATCTGGACTGTAGGGAGGGTGCTAGAGAAGTTTCAATCCTGTCGTGGTCAAATATTCGGTGCAGGCTTTGGCGCGGCGAGCTGGAGCATTATCGTGATTGAGGAACCAGGTGTCTATTCTTGACTTTGGCCGCAGGTTCTTCATAGATCCAATGACTTTAGGCAGGCACTGTTCAGTATACCACTTAGCTGTGACTGTCTTCTGTGTGTCCAAAACGACGCGTTCTACAATTCCATTCGATTTGAAAAATATAGCTATCATTTTCTTCTTTACAGATCGGGATTTTCTGACAACTACGGGTATCCTTACATTTATATCATTCCCCAACTGTGCTTGAAATCTCAAGATAACGGATAGTTTTACGTCTTCTGTCGCGAAAAATCTTATTATAATTTATTGTGCAACGTACAACGCCTGCTTTTCTGATATCGTGGCACAGGCTTAAGACTCGGCGGTGATGCATGGCTAGGACTGACATTATGGCCTCCATACAAGCCTACCTACTTTATTTAAAAGTTGGCTTCCGGTCTATGTACTACAAAGGGCATAAAATAAAAATTTCAGTTTATATTTGATCCATCTTCGTACTTTTTATTTTGCAGAATCTTTGTACACGCGTTTTAATTAAATCACTTCTTTATGTTATGTCTTAAAATTTTAGAGATACAATTAATATTATCATTCAATATTATAATAAATTTGTCCAAGTTAAATTATGAACTATTTACTTTCATTTATTTCCTTTTTTGACTATTGTTACTACCGTTATTGCTTTACATTTCACATTATTTTTAGTATCATGTAATTTGTGCTGTATTTGGAACTTGTTATACTGAAAAATAAAGTTTGTTCTTATTATTGTATATTATAGACATCGGATTTTATTGATACTGTAGGTAATTAAATACGTAAGATATTCAAATATAGTGACGATTTAAAGTCTACAAGGCAAAGGGCGTTAAGTAGATATATTGGGTTGGCAACTAAGTACTTTCGGTTTTGTAGTATAAAATAAAACACCTTTTTTTTAAACAAAGAATAGTTTTTAATCAATTATATATTTTCCATTTTGCTCAATGACCTTTTGCCATCTTTCTTTCAGCTGCATGATTCCGTGCTCATAAAATTTCTGGTCCTTATCAGCAAAAAACTGAACCAGGTGCGAGTGAAGGTCATCGTCATTTGTGAAAGTTTTACCATTCATAGAATTCTGCAAACTTCGAAATAAATGGTAATCAGATTGTGCTAGATCAGGGCTGTATGGGGGATGTGGCATCACTTCCCAGCCAAGCTTCAATAGTTTCCCACGAGTTGCCAAAGATGTATGAGGCCTTGCATTATCTTGGTGGAAAACTACACCTTTCCAATTTGACAATTCTGGCCGTTTTTCTTTGATTGCTTCATCCAGTTTTATTAATTGTTGACAGTAAACATCAGAATTGATCGTTTGGTTCCTTGGAAGAAGCTCAAAAAACACAACACCTTTGTAATCCCACCAAACTGATAGCATGATCTTTTTTGGATGCAATTCAGCTTTCGATGTAGTTTGAGCTGGTTTATCGTGTTTGCTCCATGATCGTTTTCAAACTATGTTACTGTACAGGACCCATTTCTCATTACCAGTGATGATTCTTTTTAAGAAAGGGTCGGTTTCATTTCGTCTAAGGTGCATATCTCAAAAGTTGATTCTTTGTGTTAAATGAATTTCTTTCAATTCGTGAGGTACCCAAATATCAAGCTTCTTAACTAGCCCAAGACATTTTAAATGTTTTTCAATTGTTGTGTGCGATACATGTAGCCTCTCCGCAACCTCTCGAACAGTTATATGACGATCCTCTTCAATTATGACTTTGATTTGGTCATCATCAACTTCAGTAGGCCGACCAGAACGTTGCTCATCTTTGAGGGAAAAATCTCCAGAACGGAATTTTTTATACCAATTCTGACACGTGCGCTCTGTTAAGCAATTAGCACCATAAACTTCACATATCTTTTTGTGAGCCGCAGCAGCTTTCTTTCCTTTACGGAAATAAAATAGCAAATATGTCGAAAATGTTCGTTTCTGCACTCCATTTAAAATTAACCCACAACTAATAGCTTTAATAAAAATCACGCACTACTTGCTGCTGAAGTTACGTCAATGTGACTAGTATCACGCGACAAACGGTAAAGTACAGCACTAACATACGTTATACAAAAAATAAAGCAACGCTCTCTATCAGTAAAAACCGAAAGTACTTAGTTGCCAACCCAATATTTTGCATCAGAACGCTTCTAACAAGAATTTAATTAATGCAGTTTATTCGATATGGTCACGAAAAGAACAGTAATAAGTCGACGTATGAAACACTTGATTTTAAGTGACTATACAAGACACTTTTAATTTTAATTTACGTAACTCTTTCATTTTACATGATCAAAGTGAATTCCGACCTGTATATGAATTCATCCTTGCATGAAGACATTAAAAATTATCTCTGAAAGTTTCGAAGTTATTTTATATACTCTTGGGTCGATATGTACGTACGTTCGGATGAAGCTGGCGATTTCGTACATTGCTGCATATACCTATGAAGATAAGTTCCTCTATTCTTATGGAAATTCGTGATACATTATGTATGACTACTCAGGGTAGTGTGTACGTTTAAAACCAGCCCAGTGTGCGCTTCTTGATATAGATTTTTTATAATGTGTGTTCTCGTAAAGGTCGAAATTACTAAAAGGAAGTACACTAATGCAGCTCTAAAATAAAATAATATTAAAAATGAATGCTTTACCACTCCAGATGACAAGTTAATCGTTTGTAGTTTATACAATAGTTTATATCTACATATGTATATATACACTACCGTCCATAAGTTTAATCGCACTACAGATAATTTTAATTGTGCAATGATATTAAAGAGACTGTTTATTTTCATAGCAAATTTATTTATAAGATACTAAATTAACTTATAATTCAAGCAATTGACATTATTAATCTAAGTAATATTATAATAAGTTAGCTTAAATTTTACTTTCGTCAAAGTAACCACCCCTAGCTGCGATCACGACTTCACAAACACGTGGCATTCGTTCAACTAGTCGGTCGAGATACATATTTCTCATGTTCCTTGCATTCCGCAACTTACCACTATGATCTATCTTGCTAGTAGGAGGTATTATACGCACTTTACGATCCAAACAGTCCTATAATAGTTCTATCGAATTGCTGTCCGGACTTTGGGGTGGCCATGTCATTAATGTAAGGATTCCTCTTTCAGTTTGGTCGGCGGAAAACCTTTTTATAATCTTTGCTGTGTGTTTGGGATCGTTAACTTGCTGATAAACAAACTCCGGACCCATTATCTCCATCGCTGATGGAAGAGCATGCTCTTGCAATATACCCAAATAGACTTCTTTTGTCATTCTTTCTGTGATTTGCACCAATTTTCCGATATGCCCAGTTCCAAAGCAACCCCAAACCATCATATTTCCACCACCATGTTTCACTGTCTTAATCACATTTATCTAACATTCTCTTCCCGACACGACGATGAACAAAAGTACGGCGTTTATTTCCAAAAATTTCAAATTTGGATTCATCTATCCATAAGACCTGTTACCATTCTTCGACAGTCCAGTACCTGTGTGTTCTCGCCCAGGCCAATCGTTTTTGTTTATGTTGTGCAGACAGACGTGGTTTCTTTACTGCTACTCGACCTCTAAGTCCAGCTTCAGCTAGACGGCGTTTGGTTGTTGTTACACTAACCGTAGCTTCGTGGTGTACGTTATATTGTACTGGTTGGTGTAAACTCTTTGTGCACTATGTCTTTCGAATCATAAAAACAAATCAACATTGTCTTCACTTTTGACTTCTCCAAACGACTTTTTTCGGTCTTTCTTTTGGATGCTTCCATTTAGAGCTTTGACGCTTGGTCTCTGCATCATATTGAAAACACCACGCCTCATCGCCAGTTAAAATAGAATACCTGAAGTTTTCATCCTTTTTTGAGTCTTTAATCAAGTCTGTACAATATTGAATTCAGTTAGCTTGTGTGGTACAAATCTTGCACAAATCTTTCTTAGTCCCAAAACCTGTGTCAAAATGCGATGAGTTGAATTTTTGGAAATATTTAATTTCATTTCCACGTATAGCAATGAGGATTTCGGCTCATTTCTGATAAATTCACGCACAACTTCGATGTTATTTTCCGTAACCACAGATTTTTTTGCACCAGGACGTTCGCTGTCATTTATGTCCGTACGACCGTCTTTAAATCGTTTATATTACTTGATAAACACGCATCACCATACACTTGTTTCATCAAACTAAACGTATCAGTAAACGACTTACCAAGTTTAAAACAGAACTTGATTAATTTGGTACGTAGACTACTGCACTGAAACAGTTTCAGTACAGTAGTTCAGCCCTGAAGATGTCCCATACAAATGGGTACGAGACGTCGGCAGATATACAAGTGACGCGGTTCCAGCCCGGAAACCCAGAAGCAGATAACAGAACTTGATATTTGTTCTCTGTTAGAAATTCATTTTGCGACCAATGCCAAATACAGAGTTACTTTATGCGCAATTTCTCTGCGTCTAATGATACAAATGTCATGATATCTTGACATAACATTGATAAAAGATCTACCTTACCCATGCGTATTTTTTTTAAATAGATGACGCCACTAAGATTTACTGTTTTAAAAAAGTTCGGTTCTCTCTGCGACAGACTGTGTACAGCCAAAGACTAGGACGCGATTTAGTGGTAATTTTCTAACTAAATTATAGTAACTTGTAAAGTCAGATATTGAATATTTGTTGTTTCTAGTGTACGTTTGTTAAATAAAATTGTTTCACGGATTTAGTTGTTGTTTCGACTTAAAATAGCACAGCTTTAAAAAGGCGTCTTTATTTTGTTACAAACTGACGGAACTTTGCTTTTAGTCGTATAGGCGCGGTAATGATTTCTGCTACGTATAAAATCAATATTTGTAGTGATTCAGTTTTATTTCGGTGAACTTCAAGAAAGTTATTCTAATACAACTAACCTTCATAGAATTTAAAAATGTAGAATTTAATCAATATTCTATTAATAATATTAATAATCTATCTACAATCAATACTATAATTAACACCATATTTATTTTGCCGAATTGATTCAACTATGCTGAATATTCATAATAAAATTGTTGTATGTGAAATCTTTTCATTTAGTAATATTTACATAAATCATTCTACGAATTATTTTTTGATGTTTTCCACATTTATAAACGTTAGGAATTATAATCTTGTAATCAGGCCAGTACTGTTAAACAATGAATTCAAGGTTGTAGCTAAATAATATCCAATCATTTTGAACAACGAATTGAAAATGTTATGCATGTCAAATTTAATCTAGCTTTTATTTTCGAAGTAAGTCATTAATCACCTACTATAATTAAGTTATTGAATGAAATTAATCAGCATTATTTGTTATTAAGTATAAATGCAAAGATTAATATAACTTTTATTTTAGCAAACGAGAAGTTAAATAGTTGAGAGGTGACCATTTGCTGTTGGCATTTAGATATTATAGAATTATATAGAAAAAGGTTCTATTGATATCACAGTGGGGGAAGCAAGTTTTCAATAAATTATAGAATATTTTTATTCATTCTTTATGTTAGATTGTTTCGATTTGTTTAGAAATAATGCTCACACTATAATTTCTAAAAATGTCGATTCATGCATTCTCTTATTTAAATTACAAACATGGTTAAAAAATTTGGAAAAATAAAGCCGAAGATGCGAAGTAAATTCACGTAATTTTTATGATGAGAAAGGATTCCTTTTTCTAAATTATGCTGCACAATTAACAGCTTTTCAAGCCACTAGGGTAAAATATCTTTAACTACATTTAGTTAGGAAAATTATCACCAAAACTTACATTCCAGTTACATTACATTAATGTATTAGTGACATCTATGATAGGTAAATTTGGTGGAGCCTCTGGTTGATTAACAGTTACACTTTCAGCACGAAAGATCATGGCAACTGTCTTTTAGGTAGGGAAGAGATTTTGTTAGTGGATTTTAAGGTGATAGGCACAACAATTAATTCTGATGCGATTGTGTGACCTTGAGAAAACTATGGCGTGCCGTGATCAACCAAACGACGTGATGTTACTCCATGACAATGTAAAACCACATGTTTCTGAATCACTGAAGGTTGACAGAGAACCCCTTTCCACATTAATTTTCATATTCTGTATACGTAAGTATTTTGACAACTAAGCTGTCATCAGCAGATAATTAAACAGTGTCAACACTGTGTCAAACACTTGGAAATCAGGTGCGATCGGGCTTTCAACGGTACAGATCGCGTGTGAAATTTGTTTTCGTACGGATATTTTTGCCGTAGTTTTCCAGGTGCGACACTGTTCAATTATCTGCTGATGATGTCCAAATACGTATACAGAATACGAAAATTAATGTGGAAAGGGGTTATATATCAACGTTAAGTAATTAAATGGCATCTACAGTGTGTATCAGCCAAATGGAATAAATTCGATAATAATTAAATGGAAGGGTGTTCGAAAAAACGCTCGGACACGTCGATTGGGATTTTTAGTTGCGTATTTTTTTAAATAAAAAGTTTATATACAGGGTGTGTCATGTAAAAGTGGTCAATACCAACTTTCTTATTTTAAATGCAACACCCTGTCAAGCATTAAATTTTTGGATTCTTTAGAAAATTCCAGACATATTTCATGTACAATATC